>JBBPKW010000502.1:0-15317 GCA_038089475.1 Boletus aff. vermiculosoides | reverse complement strand
GCATACCATGAAGATGAACAGCAGCTACCTGGATGGTGGCTTGCTGGGGGCAGGGATATTTCCAAATTGTGGCTGCCCACCTCACCATTGCATGCCAAGGTTGTGGTATTTGAACTGCAATGCCCAGTGTACGTCCATATCTGGCGTTTTGCTGCCACCCAAATTCCAAAACACACTCCTCATGATCATATTTATCATGGAAAGCACTGCATTTCTTCTCACTCAGCAACCAAGCCACTTCTGCCGGGTTTTCAGCACTATGCTGTTGACTGCCAAGTGCAACCACTATCTGTTCAGTTTGGATCCACCTACTTTTATCCAGATAATTCGCCTTCTCAAAATAACCCAGTATTACGTTATGTGATTCTACATGAGGACGGTTCAATTATCTCATGATGGAAGCAAAGGAAGTGCTGCGAGGATTCATGGCTTTCGGATGCCTTCAAGTCTTACAAGCTTCAAAACAGATCTCTGCAGACATACATGAATTCTACCTCTCACACCTCCAATGGCATCTTGGCTGCTCAAGTGCACTATCCCACAGATCTCTCCCTCAACGAATTCATTGCTTTTGGACACTTGTGAAACAGTGGCTCGCTCCAGTAGCTCAACATCCTATGCAGGCTGCACAGTAGATCTCTCAACTTCTGTCATTGCAATATTCATTCCCTCCTCACCCAGGCAGCCTTCCAAGTTGGACCACTCAATTTGAATATGATGCAGTGGATGTGGCACACAGAACTTCAAGACTCATCCTTTTGTGATGCCCTTCTGGACAAGCTCGACTGTCTGTTTGTGGGTGTCAGAGCTGGCTCAATCAACTCAGTGATGATAAATACCATTTCTCTCTTGCTCACTCAAGTACTTGCATTGTGCCCTAGCCAACACACCTCAAATTGAGTCATTGCACTTCTTTGGAGTGTATGCATCAAGACCTTTAACTGGGTGCAGGATCTATCATACAACCTGATGATGGCACCTATGAACAAAGAATGCCAGAATCTCTTGTACAACATGGCTACCACTTGTTGAAGCATGTTTGATGTTGACCCTGCTATGTTCCACAAGCTCTTCCATTCTGCAGAGGACGTTGATGCTCTGCTTTCCTGTCCCTTCTCCATGTACATACTCCATCCCTGGAAATAAGATTATCATCCCACTCTCACTCTCAAGAGAATCTTGGGGGATGTAATCCTTGTGGATCCATCAGACTCTGCTGTTGACCTTGCAGTTAACAAGATTCTCGATACCCACAAGCCAAGTGCACACAGATGGGTGTGGTTACAGCATCCGAGTGCCTGTTGGCTCACATGCGAGACCAGGGACCAACATTCACAAATAGTGCACATTAACCTGCTCAATGGAGCACTACAAGTGGATGGACAGCCATTAGGTGGGTTGCCGTCTACAATTAGGAACTCTCCAGAGTGCCAACAAATCTTCCATGATGTGGGTACATGTTGCTGTTTCTGATATTCTCAGACGTTCCTGACTATTGTTTGCAGCAAGGCTTTTTTGTGATACCATCTGATCTCCCAGGAATGGATTTCATGACCAGCACCAAAACACCCAGACACACAGTATGTGCACCAGCTCCATGTGACACAATCGTGATGGTTCAAATACACACAGGTCCACTTTTTATTGCAAGATGACAATCTGGTAGTTTGAGCACAGTACAATCAAACAAATGAGATCCTCAAATTGATTCCCTTGAGCAAACTGGAGAAAGACCTTCTGCCATCCCTCATCAAGGGTCATGTTCACTGGTTGAATCTGCCCACAAAGATTATTGAGATATGCCCTCTTGAACAGCTCTGGAAACAATCGTCAGAGAACTGGAGGATTGACTGTGCATCTGGATGATATCATGTATGCAAAGGTTGTGAAACCCTACTCGACATCTGAAGCTCAACCTGGGCAATGGTTTCAAAGTATTTTGAGTGTTTTGACGTCATGGACCCACTTGGACTCATGGACCCCTTTGAAAATCTCCTAATTACCATGTCCCCCATCAACTCTCCCCAACATCTATCAGTGCTACAATTGTCTGTTGCATTGCCTCATCTTGCCTTATCATTTTTTGTCAATGACAAAGGAGAACTCGAGTCCTGTGACTTCAAGGACATGGTTTATGATGAGAATCAATGTGTTGGTACATTGTTTGGTTTGAAGAACCTCCTCACTCTCCAGCAGAAAACCCACCTTCCAGAGCACTTTATCCACAGATGCATCCTCATACCAAATGGCTTTCCCAGCAGGGATGATGATCATTGGATCTTGGTTTCCACTCTGCACTATGCACCTTCCAGCTCTGATGAACTATTATATCATACATACAACATGGATACTGAACTGGGTTGCTTGATAGGAAGTGGCAGCTTGATGAGCATGCAACATCTTGCCTATCTGCATGCCACGACTAGCTCCCATAGGCCTGATCCACTGATGGGCAAAACAGGTGTCCAGGCAGCACTTTGTCTCTTACAGTCAGCTGGGTGTCACTCAATTATGCAACTCAAAGCTCTCAATAATGACAATCATTGGCCTTCAGCCCAGTATCCTCAAATCAACATCACGCATAAGGAAATCAAACCTGAATATTACTGGGCCTACTCTTTGGATCAGGACAAAATCAGCCTGGAAGATGAGTGCACTGCACAGCAAGCTGCATACCTATTTCCATGGCATCACCACACTGGACTAACCTCGACACATGTCCCCACAGAACATGGACTACCCAGCCCTCCATTCCCAATCTCACCCCCACAATATGTATCCAATGGGTGTACACTGTGGCCAATCACACTTGATCAGCTGCTCTCCAACTGACCAGCACCAAAATTACCTGCCAGAAGCACTTTGCTTTGCGACAATCGCAAGGTGTCATCAGATGATATTCCCAAATTTGATCAACTAGACCCTTCTCTTCTGACAAATAAATCTGACTCCACATTTCAATGCAAATATATTACTTGCCTCAATGCCAGTGCACAACATGTTCACAAGGAATTGTGAATGACTTACACCATGAAGGAGGAGGATCGCACCAACACATTTATGAAACACTATGCACAATGCAGACTTAACTACTTGGATGCTCTGCACATTCTCAAGGAGAGGCTGGATCCAACGGGTGACCCAATTGAACAAGCACTTGATCAATTTGGTCAATGGCTGCCAATTATGGCAGATTTCCTTTTATGATGTCTTGCATTCACCTCATTGATCAACCTTCCCGGACAATGGAAGAAATGCTTGGTGTCATTGGCTCTACTTCTTTGGGAACCCCAGCGTGTCCAGAGATTACTCCGACTTGCTTTGAATGGTCTTGAAGAAGAGTTTTCAAAGGAATTAGAGAACGAGGGATGTGATGGATGGAGAGCTGAAGACTACCCAGACTGGCTGTTGATCCAGGTGCATTTCCAATGTCCAAGCAGTTGTCTTTACTGACATTTCTGTTTGCTCATGTCAGATTGAAGGGAACTTTTTCATTCATTGGACTCAGGCAGAAACTGCAATAGAGATGATGTCCCCAAAATCCGGAGGAAACACTGTAATGCAGGTCAACATGGGCAAAGGGAAATCATCTGTGATCATCCCCATCACTGCTGCTGCTCTTGCTGATGGAAAACAGCTTGTCCGTGTCATTGTCCCAAAAGTATTGACAGTCCAGATGTTTGAGTTGCTGGTTGCTTGCCTTGGTGGGCTCACTAATAGGCCAATATACCACCTACCCTTCTCTCATTCTCTGAAGAATCCATATTGCAGCCCTAGAATCCATATCACAGCCCTAGAATCCATAATCTAAATAAGATCATGTCAGAATGCATGGCTAAGTGTGGAATTCTACTTGTCCAGCCTGAACACATTGTGTCACTCAAGTTGAGGAGTATGGAAGAGGAGATACATGAAGGAAAACTTGCAGCTGATCCATTACTACCAAAGCCTCAGAGATTGTTTTACAAGAACATCACGACAGCCCTGTCGCTTCATTTTGTGAGCATCACAATTATATTGATGATCATTACTTCAGCTGACTGTTGAACCTTAGTTGCGGAAACATGGTCTTAAGGGTAACATATTTCAATCGATGAGCCAGTCACTCAGCTACTTGAACAGAGTGCATGCCACTCTGGGTAACCACCATGACAAATGCAGTGGGGATGCTGACAGTGATGCACACAGCACACCCAAGTGGCTGAGTCTTCAGAAATGGATTCATTCCCATGCTTGAGATATCCTCGATGAGAGCAACAAGATCCTTAATCCCCAGTTCCAACTCATTTACACGATCAGCCTCCAGCAGTACATGGATGGATACCCTGACCAATAGATGATTATTCAGAACGTCCTCTGGCTTGTGAAGGAGTATTCTCATACCCTGTCAGGAAATCACCCCAACTCCATACAGTATGAATGTGACCCACCAGAATCATTTCCACATGTTTGCATTATAGGAGGCCCCAACATTGGTCAACAGCTGATATTATTGATTGTGGAAGACATGATGGCTGGACAGCTTTCCAACTTCAACTTTCAAGATGTCCGGCTGCAAGCACTGCACAATGTAATTTGGAGTTTCATATCTGACGAGAATATCCTCCAAGTTCTGAATACAGCCAACAGGGCGGAGGAGTATGCTAAGCATTCTTGCCAGAATAATCTTTGGAGTGGACTACTACTACTCTGTGGTCTCCTGACCTCCAACATCCTCTTGTTTGCTCTTATGGAATGGAGATGGCATGTTGACTATGGCCTTGTCCCACAGCCACAATGCACAGACTACTTCAACCTTTCCCCAATCCCCACAATGCTTGCTGTCCCATATTGGGCCAAAGACATGCCAGCATCCAACACCCAGTTTGGCCATCCAGATATCACCATCATTCTTACATGCCTGTCTTACTATTATACCAGGCTCAGTGAGGACCAGCTGAGAGCTTCTTTTGAAATTCTGCTGGACCAAAATGATCCATTCACAGAATATACACTTTGGATCAATGAGTATGGTTTCAAGTCAGTGCTGGAGTCACTCCAGAAGCTTGGTGAGATGAACCTCAAGTCATTGGAGCAATGGGACAAGGAGACATTCCTGCTTTTCACTTGGAATTATGCAGTCATAGATTTCTACCTCTCTCAAGTGGTGTTCCCAAAAGAAGCGAAGGAATTTCCTTGGAAAATTTCTGGATCTAGCTGGGATTTAGCAGAGAAACAGGAAAGGTTGTCACCAGTGAGTGAGCCTACAGTTCATCTAATTTGGTCACTGAATTGACTCCCAGGATTTTCAGGCATGAATGACAGCTGATGGCTGCTACTGATGTCTATTGCTTAGTGCAACCTCAACCACCAGCAGTGTTACAAGTTGTCCCTATGCCAGGGGAGACCACCCTTTTTCCTTTACTTCTTCCCTTCACTGTCTTGTTCCTTGTCTTGTTCCCTTTTCCTTGACTTCACTATGTTCCCCTTATCATTCTCCCTGGACCTCTTCATACTTGCCTTGTTCCTTCTATTGTCTTGCTTCCTCTTGACCTTCGGCCTCTATCTCTGTTCTTCCCTTGACCCTCAGGTCCTATCTTCACACTAGATCTCCTCCTTGTTCCTTGATCTCCCATTTCACTCTGTCTCTCTGTTATTCTCCATTGCCATTCCGTCATTGACTGACAACCTTATGCCCATCTTGTTCCATTGTTCCTCAACCTTCTATTTTCCCCTGTTTGCTTTGTCATTTCCCATTTGTATATAAACCCCTCGTCTCTGTACTTTGTATCTCTAACCTAGACCTACTTGAGCCTACCATGTAAACTCAACACTCTTGAAAATCCCTCCTTTCATTCAAAACACCTTCGTTCTTGAAACCTTCGAACCCAAAGCCCTGGTCATACTCCAGAGATGACCCTCTTGATCCTCGTCATAGTAGAGCACCTACTACTCCTCATCCTTGACCACCAATCTCTATAGACAAACCCTTGGAGGTTAACACCTCACTCTTGCAAGACTGATGATCTTGAACCCTTGGAAGCTGATCGCTTCATCCTTGTCGATCAAGTCTACGTTTGCCCCTATCTGGGTCAACCGTAACAAGCAGGGAACTAATGCCAGGGTTCTCGCATATCTTCTTCAGCCCGAAAATGACACTTATGTGGTAACTCATGAGAATGGTGAATAATCGACCATACTTAAATTCCTCCAAATGGTAGCTATGCAACAGCCCAAGATTTGTGTTTTATTGGATGTTGGGGCACAGGTACTCAAATTTTCCAATCAGCAAGTGGCCAAGGCATGGCTGAACATCACCCACAATGCTGCTGGTGCCATCTATTTCAACACACACGATGAACTGATAATACTCACACAAAGTGGCATCACTCAACCAATGTGATCATCCCTGCTTTCTGAGCAGTTAGACCATTGTGTCATCTATCTGGATCATGCCCACACAAGGGGGACCGACATCAAACTCCCCATCGGGTCCCAAGCAGCCATTACACTGGGTCTGAAGATCACAAAGGATGATCTGGTACAAGGTTTGTTTTGGCACCGTGATTTGCTTGATGAATCTCACACAGTTTGTGTGTTTCAGGTTGTATGCAGATGTGCAAGCTGGGTCATGGTCACTCAGTCATGTTCTTTGCCCCACTTGAGGTTGATCAGAGTATTCATGCTGTGGTTGGCAAAAAAGATCTGAGCACCTGAGTCGGTACTGTTGATGTTCTATGCTGGTCAATACATGAGACCTGGAGCGATATTCAGCAGCGGGCTCCTTACTGGGCATAACAAGGGATGAGTCATAAATCCAGATATAATGCATGGTCCAATTTTGTTGACATGAAGCTCACATGAAAGAAGTTGGCAGATGAATGGCTCAAGCTGGAAGCAAAATCATTAGCTGATTTGTATGCACCATCTGAAGCTGGAAACATGTCAGGTTCTTTATCACATTTGGATCCAGAGATCCGTCAGCATTGTAAGGACCTTGGGGTTCTATCACTTCCTAGTGCACAAATGGAAGAAGAACAAGAACAGGAGGTCAACCATGAACAGGAGCGTGAATGAGAAGTGGAGCTGCCTCCCTGGGCATTACTGGCAGAACATCACCTTCATTCAGACATCATGAAATTTGTGCAGACTGGCAACATTCCTCCATTGCATGCGAGCAGTGCTTTTCATTCCATCTTTGCAACACTCAAGGAGAGTACGGCAGCTACTCATGATGTAGATGTCTGGAGTCCATTTATCCTGGCAACAGCAGACTTCTGCAAGATGATCATACCTGAATCCACTCAAGGGACCATGGATCAATA
Source organism: Boletus aff. vermiculosoides (assembly GCA_038089475.1). Classification (NCBI taxonomy): domain Eukaryota; kingdom Fungi; phylum Basidiomycota; class Agaricomycetes; order Boletales; family Boletaceae; genus Boletus; species Boletus aff. vermiculosoides. Next base: position 8,013 of record JBBPKW010000502.1, on the reverse strand, counting down.
TCTTTGACCTGTTCAGTGGATTCTCTCCCACAACAACCCGAAGGACCACCAACTACTTGTTCTGCTGAGCCCATTCAAGGCTGACAGTCTGATGCCAGACATCAGGGCAAGCAAATATGTCCATCTTCACATGTACACACCATGCACATCTGTGTGAATGCAATCATCCAATAATCTCCAACTTTATACTATTCCTTCCCTGCCATTGGACTGGACCCCACCTTGGACCCTGATTGACCAGCTCAACATGTTCGCTGGGCAACTCTATCTGAGGGACTATCAGTCATACCTCTGACTATGTTATTTCCTTGATATACCTACAAAAGAGTTGCCAAACGATTTGGCAGTCTGGTGGAATGTGTTTAACATCCCTGGTAGTTTGGAAGAGAACAAAATCAGATTTTTGGGATCACTGCTACCTTTCATGATGGCGTTGCTGGCCATTCAGAACAGAGGATGACCCTTCACACAGATGCACATGGGTAGAATTCTTCAAGGACAGCTACTAACAGAGAAAGACTTTGAGCGGCCAATACTGGTTGAGTCTGGTTGCAGCCCTACTTCTTGCAATGTGCAGAGATCATACGCTCTGACCTCAGAAGCTATGCCCCCATTACCTTTGGACATGGAGCATGATGCACAAGAGGGCCCTGTGTCATCAGCATTGCTTCAATCATCCAAGTGAGCATTGGAGGTGGCTGACATATGTGATGCAAATTCAGAGCCATCTGAAAAGGGTCTACATGTGGCTTGAGAATCAAATATTTGTCAGTTGTAAGTTCTTTGATAGTTACTAGTCAATGTCAATGGAGAACTGATAATCTCCTTTGACAGTAGGTGTGACACATGTAAAGACTTCAATCGGAAGCTCCCATAGAACAATAAACAAGTACATATTCTAATAATAATAGAATGACATGGTCGGATGAAATGTAAATGTTTTTGAGTATATTGATGATGAGATAATCTGCATCTTCTCCCCCACACTGTAACCAAATCAGAGCGTGTTGCTTTTGACAGATGGGCCGGCATCATCCATCTGATCGTTTTTCCTCACATTCCAGTGCATATGTGAACTAGCTGCATGTGCTTCTTTGAGAACCACTACTGCCCCTCCAGGTCACCACAGACTATACCTATATGCATTCTCAATCCTCTGCCCCATCCACAGCTTCATCAAATAGCCACTTCGTATGTGATTTCCAATGCACTTGTTTTCAATTCTGCTCCTTCTCCCCACAACTATGCCATCTACACTTGACCTCAAAATGCATTTAGCCTCAAATTGATGTTCTCTCAATTCTCTCCCAAGTAGTGAGCCATCTCAACCCAACCATTCCACTTGGTCCCATCAGTCCTTCATGTTTATTCATCATTGTGGATGTGAGACAATATGACATGTACCAAGTCACTTCACATGCACAATGGCCATTTCATATATGTGCAAATTGCTTTTGTCATCCAAGGAATGCCAAGCAACCTCTCTGATAATAGAAACTGCGCACAAACATTTATCAATCTCCTCGTCTTCATCCTTGTTCATGGTGGTATGTATGATACGCCCAGGGGAGCTGATCAAGTTGCATACCTTATCGGATTCTGGGGGGACTTGATGGAGTAGCCAATTTGGATACTTGATAAATGATGTGACAGGCAAGTCTGCAGTTGCAGGGTCACTGCAATATGAGGGCTGATGTTGTTAGGATCATCTCCTCACATCTGGATTGTCCTGGATTGGCTTCATTTCTGTGTTTGCTGGTTCCTATCAGTAAGTCTCCCAATTTCTTCCATGTTGTCGTGACATGTCCTGTGTTTCATCCTCCCAAGACTCCTTCCTCATTTGTGGTTTCTTCCTGTACCTACCTTAGGCTCTGCCTTGGTCATGGTATCCAACTGTTTCAATGAACACGCAAACACACCAATGACCTCGCACCCCTTGTCACCCACGTTTGCACTTAGCTCCATAAGTGCTTAGCTGAGCTCTGGCACACCGGCATCACACTTCAAGCTTGAATGGTATCCCATCTGCACTCACCACCTCTTAAACACGCACTGGTCCAGGCCAGGAGGAGGTCTGTCCTATGTGGCAAGCTGGGAGGTGGTGGTTACAGTCTGGCAGCTATGCTACAACATGACTAGCAGCTATGTGCATGGCTGGTACTCCTCCATGCAGGCATAGGTGTCATCAACTTCAGCATCAGAAATTCCAGCTTCACTATTTTCCTCAGGGCTCTGCTACTTTCCTCAGGGCTCTGCTACTCCCTGGTTGTTTCCCTCCCACCCTGATGTGCGTCGTCATAATAAGGTGTAATAGCCATTAATATCGCCTCAAGCCTCCTAATCCCGTAAATTCTACACCTGTTCATACTGCTATTTGCTTGTCCTTGTCTAGATCCTTCAAGTGGTCCTGCTCGGGGCAGTGTGGTTCTCATCTCAGTCCCTCGTTTCTGGCCCAAGAATGCAATGATCGGTTGTCTACTATTGCTCCTGTTGACAATGATTCCTCTGTCTCTGTCTCACATGCCTGTATTGGTCATATGTGGGTAGGGCTCAGCCAACATTGCAACCTGAGTTGAATGTGCCGAATGGGAGGGACAGAAGTGAGGACAGTACAGTCAAAATACATCTGCACTGACACAAAGTGATTCCCAGCAAACATCTGGTGTGATGCAGTAGCCTCTGCAGACCAGATCTATTGCTCGTGCAGATTTCATTAGATCTGGCAATCCATGGAGAGTATTGGGGACCTGCAGTGGTTATAACAGGGGTTCTTAATGAGACTCGCATCCACTATTCCTGCTTGGTTCATGCAGTGGAAGTCGGGGCCCAACTTCAGGTGGTTACTATACACCAAGCACCTTGTGTTCTATGGTGTGCAGCACACTGCAGAATCCTGTGTTCATGCTCCCATATGTTCATTGCATGTATCACACTGGCACCAGTGGGTGGTGTGGGAGGCATGGGAAAATAGTAAGATACTGAGAATGGACTCGAGGTATAGGGTGCTTGAGGTATATCAAACCATGATCTAGACATTGCTGCAGAACCAGGCATAAGGCTTGGGTCAGGCCTATTCAGCTAACCCCTTGAGGTATGAGAATTGTGGTGTTTCATACTGTGGATTGAAGACCCCAGCCTTGCAAACTTGGCATCACCACCATGACTATAGGATAAAGGCATGAAGGGACCACTCCAGAAGGGTAGTCGAGTTGAGAATTGTTCATCCTCAGTCCAATGGTAAGAAGAACAAGAGCATGAGCTCAAGTGTACAAATTGTACAATGGGATGAGGAAATATTGAAACGCATTGCAATTAGTTGAAAAAGAGAACAAATTAGATAATATGGATGAGTATGCAAGCCTAGGCCTACTTTGTGGGTTTTATTGGCAATCCTGGAGTCTTGTGAATGGAACTGTTATGACAGCTGTTTCCAACTAGTCACCACGCAGACTTGACTTCAGTACAGCTGAACTGGCGAAGGGGAAGAACCGTTGTCCTTAATCAATTGTTTGATGCGAGGACAATGCCAAGCTGACACAAATGACAAGTGGATTAGGCTAAGGCTATAGGCTATGATGGTACAGGTATTTATACAGGTAAGGAGTGAGCACGGACCAAGTGCTAGATATGGTAATTACCATGAAAGGTCAAAGTAAAGAAGCGAGGTGTGAGAATAAGAAGTTGATGATGGGAAAAGAAGTATAGCAGCGTGAGAGAAGAGCGGAAATTAATGTCACATGCTATGATGTCATTGTGGGTCATGTGCCTTTCCCACGGTCACGTGCAATGCATCGAAAGAGAAGTGAAAAGTGAAGTGTTTGCGTGTTGTATATAAAAAGTTTGAAAATATAGTCTATCATTACAGGAACTGACTTTCTGATGCAGTCAGATGATTTATCTGTTTGGTGTTTGGGTAAAGAAGCTCCAAAAGTGACAGTTACTTGAGTTTGCACTCCCTGGCAATGCTGCTCATGATGATGGTTGCTAGTATGCAATGTCAATGAATGTGTCATGTGTGACGACAGGTGGACACTTTTTGTGCTCCTGCCAGACTCGTAGTTCTAACTGTTGCTCAATTTTCATATTCAAGAGTAACTGAGACATCCTCAGGCAAGATGGCTGGAACAGGAGCTATTGATCTCTTGCAATTTCAGGCACTGTTGTCGTTCCAGGGTATCTTCCTAGTACCATCCGCGAGTGTAAGGGATATACTCAGATGGGGGAACTAGCGAGGTGATTGGGAGGAGTATCTGAGGGGTGGTGAGGAAAACTTGAAGTGGTACATACATGCATGGCAGGGGAGGGAAAGAACTGAGGCTATAGTGATCTTGCCATGATCTTCCAATGACATGATTGCTCATTCTCTTCTGATTACCACCATGTTGACCATGCCTACTGTTGATGGCCCCAACACAATGAACTCATTGGTGTCCTTCATCACTTATGAATATACAATTACCCATGTGTTTCTTCCCATTGAGCTCCCCTACCACAGTGATTATTCCCTAGAGAACAATGTTTCACTAGCTCATACAGTGTGCATTGCTGCTCATGCTTATAGTGCACACATTGATGGAGCCGCTGAGCTCCAGTGGCCTCGCACCACAAAGATGCTAGACAGCTTGCAAGCATTCACCCAATCTGAGTGTCTGGACAGAGATTGTGTAATCTCCCAGCTGCATGGAATGCAAACAGGAGGTACACTGACAGGTTCTTTATAGATTTCATGCTAAAGATATATGTTATAGTTGACCCAGGTAGGGGCAAATGTAGACTCGGCCTTCAAAGATGACGAAGAGGACTTTTGTAGGTAGTTCCTACAATGGACATGAAGGCCAATGGTCGAAAGCCAAGGGCATCGTTGAAGAGGTTACGAAGGCCTGAGGTCAGAGCCTTAGGCATTGTTGAAGAGAGCAAAGTGTCTACTTGAAGTAAGATGGAGACTTAGAGACCTGAGGTCAAGGCAAAGTATGAGATTAGCCCAAGTAGGTCTAACTTGAAGAATACGAAAGGAATCATGAAGGTTTATATACATCTTGAAAAGAAGAAACAAATAAAGGAAAATAGAAGCTCATGGAATGAGAAGGAAGGATTTGTAATCAAAGGCTGACTGATGAGAGAATATTGTAGAACTTAATGGAAAGTATGTATTAGGTCAGTGTAGAAAATCAAGGAGAAGAGAAAAGCTGCGGCAGGGCTCAAACTCAGTAACTGGTGAAGGTAGAAGTGAAGGTGACAATGAAGAAGAGAAAAGGATAACATGTAGTCGGAGGCCAATCATGACAATATATAGATATCCTTGTATTTCTTGTCTGACCTCACTGCACAATGTTTGTCCTCACAAAGCAGGACACCTGTATGCTACTCGAGTCATTCAGAGTGTCCCCAAGCGATGATACTATGAGGAAGGTGGCGGGGTCTCTGATATGCTCTTACCCCAGGTTGGCCGTTGAGTTGCCGAATGAGGTGTTTGACGACAAGGACTTCCAATCCAAGCTTGCAGATTTTCTCTCTTGCACCAATCCTGTCAACTCAACTCCTCTTCCTTCCCCAAATGATCCGCAATATATTGCTACACTGCTTACTGGCATCTTGCAAATTGTTGGTCACACTGCTGATGTTCTTCACATCAGCAAATGCATTGTTGATCGCACTGCAGACATTCCTCACATCACGAAACGCATTCATGACACATCCCACGACAAACATTGGTGTCGCTTGTCTCTTTGGCTTCTCATCAGGGCCACAATCCAGATGTCTCTTGATCATTCTCCTCTTGGATGTGCTTCGTACAAATGGTTCATGTTGTTCTTCATATGCACTCTTGCAAGGGATGGAAACAACACCAATCTTTCTAGTGACTTGCTTCATTTGATGTCATGTAGGATTCTCCGACAGTTAAGCAAGATTTGCTCCTCTACCCCTGACTGGCTCTCTGAAATGGCACTGAAGACATGCACTTGTCTTGAAGATCTCCTTGATGCAAAGGGGAAGCAGCCAAGTGCTTGCGCCACCTCATTTCAGAATCCATCCCAGGATGAACTCAGAAGAGACACGCAGCTCTCACTCCTGGATAGTCATGAACACATTTGCAATGCTCTTGCAAATCCTGCCCACAAATCCCTCAGGTCTCCCTTCCATCCCAGCCATTGTCACCATGGCACTCTTCATGATTTCTTGTCATCGAATGGGACCTTTTTTGAGGAGGCATATGATGCCAACCCTGATGTCACTCTCTATGACACTGAGCAATCGGTCAAGCAGGACATTGATGACTGGTGCACCTGTGTCACGAATGTGGAGGAGGCATGCACACAACTGGAGTTCCTGATGGATAGATATCTGATAGAAACTGGAAAGCAACGAGGCGAAAATCCAAAAGATCAATCTATTATGTTCCTAACTGTGATGGAACTTTTTGTTGCACTCAACAAGCTCATTTTGAAGGAGATTCCCATGCTCACTGACTACTCTCCTGAAATCTCAATAGCATTCCTAGAAAAGCTGCACCTGCACAAGACAACAAGCCTCCATCACCTTTCTCAGGTGTACCAGTACCTCTCTGCACACCACTCTCAGTCACATTCAGGATGGTCAGTACTTTCAAATGAATTCACAGAGGAGAGTTTCACAGTTTGTTATTATGACCAATCTCCAACACTTCAGCAACTCAAAGCTTGCATCAAACAAGATGAAATGGTCACTGAACGTGGCGACTCACGGGAGAAACCTGGATGCATCTATGATGCATACCAAGAAGCTGGGCAACAGCTTGCTGAGGGCAGCGAGGTTTCCAGATTATGGCTGCCCACCTTGCCACTGCATGCCAAGGTGGTGGTATCTGAACTGCAATGCTCAGCATGTGTCTGGGACTGGTGTTCTGCCACCACCCGAATTCTGGAACACACTTCTTGTGATTGTTATCACCACCAAAACCATTGTGCCTGTTCGAGCTCTTGGGGTGATGATAATGATTCTGACTTGGTGGCCAATCCACCTCCGCAGGTGCCCTACCTTGTCAACTGTCAGGTACGACCACTCTCCTTTTGGCTCAGACTTGCCTATTTTTATCCAGAGAATTTGCAATCTCAAAATAGCCTGGTATTACATTATGTGATCTTGGACATGTTCAAAAATCTGATGATGGGAGCGAAGAAAGTGCTGCAAGCATCAGTGGCTTTTGGATGCCTTCAAGTCTTACAAGCTTCAAAACAGATCTCTGTGAACATATGTGGATTCTACCTCTCACACCTCCAATGGTGTCTTGGCTGCTCAGGCACACTATCCTGCAGATCTCTTCCTTGACAAATTTATTACTTTTGGACACTTGCGAGGCAGTGGCTTGCTCCAGTGGCTCAACATCCTGCGTGGCCTGTGCAATAGATCTCTCAACCTTCATCGTCGCAGTATTCATTACCTCCTCGCCCAAGTGACCTTACAGGTTGGACCACTCAATTTGAATACAATGCAGTGGACATGGCACACAGAGCTTTGAGACTCATCCTTTTGTGACACCCTCCTGGATGAGCTCGACAGTTTGTTTGTGGATGTTGGAGCTGGCTTGATCAACTTAGTGATGATGAGCACCATTTCTCTCTTGCTCACTCAAGTGCTTGCATCATACCCCAGTAAACAGGTCTCTGAATGAGCCATCGAACTTCTTTGGAGTGTATGCATCAAGACCTTCAACTGAGTGCAGGAGCTATCATACAACCTGGCAATGGCACCTATGAACGGAGAGCACCTGATTCTCTTGTATGACATGGCTGCCACTTGTCAAAGCATGTTTGATGTTGACCCCGCTATGTTCCGCAAGCTCTTCCATTCTGCAATGGATGTCAATGCACTACTTTCTTTTTCCTTCTTCATATACACACTCCATCCCAAGTGTATGTCTAATTCATGGATGTCAAGTGCTGGCAACACTCAGCTAACATTGACTCTTCAGGCTTTGATGACAACCATCATCCTAAAAAGCATTTACCGCCACTCTTCCAATGACACCATCGTCTT
>JBBPKW010000501.1:0-15336 GCA_038089475.1 Boletus aff. vermiculosoides | reverse complement strand
GCAATATAGGGTTTGTAGAATGTAGGGGTGGGTCCAATGATTAGCAGTGTGTACACTTGCCTATTCTGACACTTCCCCTCAAGCTGTGCACAGTCCAAGTTCTGCTGTGAAATGCTTGACCTTGAATGAGGGGAGCACTTTTGTGAATGTGTCTGCTACCATCTCACCAATCAGGCAAAAGATGAGTTGGATTTTACCATCATTGATGATCCACTGAATGAAATAGAAATGCACGTTAACATGCTTGGTGCAGGCATGGTACTGATGGTCTTTGGTGAGTGCTATAGCTGACTGATTGTTTGAGAAAATAGTGGTGGGGTTGGTAATTACTATGAATTTCAGCTATGAGAGATCAAAGCCAGAGGGCTTCCTTGGTAGTGTGTGTTGCACTAATGTACTTGCTCTCAGTGGTGGACAAGAAAATGATCTTTTGTTGCTTCAAGCTCCACAAAACTGCCCCTTTGTTGATCAAAAAGGTGTAGCCCAATAATACAGCACAGTGACCCTTAATTATGCTACCATCTGCATCTGTATAACCCATGAGAGATTTCTCTCCCCTCCATATGTTAGCTGTAGGGCTTTCATGCCTAATAGATATGTAACAGTAGATATGTTTTACTATGTTTCAATGTGCTTAACCATGATTGGACAAGAAGTGTGAGACTTGCAAAATGGTGTAAGTGATATCTGGCCTGGTCCTGAGTGCTGCATACATAATACAATGCATTTTGCAGAATTTAACTCAGGTGAAAATGTCATCTGAAGTGTGAGGATCGCACTTGGAATATAAGTTGGCGTTTGGGCAATGGTAAGACTTGAAGTTTCCCTGGTCAAAAATATGTGGGCCAATACTTGGAATATGAGTGAACATGTTGCCTCCTCCTGGATGTCAGTGTGAATGTGAAATTTTGTCATAGGAAGAATGCTTGCCCAAATTTCAAGTAGATTATTCAAGTCTAGATTTCGTCCAAACTTCAATTATCAATCAAAACTAAATGTAAGCCGGAATTTATTATGTAGATGAACATAAAGTCCACATTCGATTCTTCAAGTTTAGTTGGACATCAAGAACTACAGCAAAATTTCAAGTATAGACTGCAGACAGAACTGATTGCCCAATTTGCAACCCAGACATCTCCCACTGTCTGCCTGGCCAGTGGGGAGTGTGCCATTGCCCTAATCAATTGTGTGCAGCCTCCGGGTCTTCCCACTGGCAGACAACAGGTGTAAAGGTGTAAATACACTGGATACGATATATGTACAATGTTCCACACTAATCCTGTGTAAATTCAAGTCACATCAGTGACAAATAGTGATGTAGTATGGAATCTTACCTTGCACAAAGAGAGAACCACCACAGCATCAGGCAAGAGCACCCACCTCGCATAGTGACTAGATATCCAAGAGGATTTCACACTCTCCAATGTATCTTCCATATCAGAAGAATACACTTTGGCCAGAAAGTGGGGGTATACAAAGAATATGCCAGCCACCTTCAAACTTTTGCTTAATGGGCACTGCCTTTGAACCACAAAGAGAAATGACTCCAAGTCTCTGGTATCCTAGTATATGTACTTGATGCTTCCTGGGACTGGCAGTGATGAACAGTTTCCACAAGGATAAAAGAAAACTAGTGAATTGCTGAGATATGTGGATGACCGACTATAGAAGATCCCAGTGCTGTGCTTTATATTGGCATGAAGGACACCCCTGCATTGTCCAATTAGCTGCTGAAGATCGTTGGATAGGACCATGGCTCTGGGATTATCCATGATATTGGGGAGGATGATTCTGTCAGCATTGTCTTCTCGCTTGTTTCCTGAGATCGGTATGCCCAGTTGAGTAGAATCTTGCACTTATGGATGGCAGTTGGGCAATCAGGGCGAGATACCCAAGCATGAAGCTTGGCACCTTTAAGATATGAATGGAGCATGGTGGCTTCGAGTTCTCCTACCAAAAATTACAAGCTTTGTTGATTGCATAGCTGGAGCAAAGACTTACCAGGTTTATGGTTACTCGGTAGACATTGAAGGACTCCTATCAGGTGCTCAAATGGGAATGTCCACCAAGAGTGGACTGGACTGAAAAGAATGAGGTAATTGAGGATATGGAAGGAAACATGATGATTTGGTCAAAGGAAAAATGAAGGGTAGAGGGATTTCAGATTTCCAACATAACTTGTGATACAGGAACAGTATGCAGAGGCATGTTCAAGAGTCATCATTTGTGCACAGGCTAAGTAAACAGCGGAAACAAGGGACATCATGTGATCAAGAGCTGCAATAGTATCTGAGTCAGGATTGTGAGCTCCCCAAATGCTGATGAGTGCAATTGGAATATAGACCATAATGAGTGATTGCCACTCATCTGCTTTGATGCTGCCTGTAGATGCATCACTGAAGTTACAGGGAGCAGATTCAAACCATGAAGATGTTAAGGTGTCGTGGATGACTTCATGGATTCTTTCCAGGACTTCCCCTGTGTCATGCTTATGTTCGCACTGGTGGGGTGGGGTAGTGGTGGAAAGGGGCATTCGGCATTGCTACAGAGACATCAATGACATCATTGTCTAGAGTGGATTTGCTTACCCAATCAATGAGAGCCTTCATGTAGTCGATTTTATATCGCCTTGTTTTCTTTGTGGGCGTACAGCCCAACGTCTGACAAACATACTGTAATGAGCACATGTTCTTCTGGAAGAAATCTGCTTGAAGCCTGTTCATGAACTGATCTATACATGCTGCATCATGTGGTAAAAGTACTTGCATAACAAAAAGGTTGTGGATAGCAGGGACTTGTGACATCTCCTTTGCAGTCACGGAAAGCGCAGTGGCAGTGTTGGTGGGGAATGTTTTGAAGTTGTGATGAAAGGCAGGAGATGCTTTAGGGGTACATGATGTGTTTTCATCTGTGATACCAAGGAGCTTTCAGGTGTGGTGGGTGACTAGGCCTTCCAATATACAGTGCATGGCGTCAATAACAAGCTGCTGGGCCAGGTTCCAATATGGTAATCACCAAAGTTCCAACCATCAAACATCATGCTCCTTGAACAATCTTTCACATTCAGCCATTGAGGGGGCATCCCTCCATTGTTCAGCATGATGGCAGAGTGTGTCCTTATCCTGAGGTACCCAGTTCTTGAAATCCACCCAACCATAGCTATTCTTATGGTAGCAGTTGCATGCTGAACAAATGAAATGACTTTGGATACCAGCCAATGCAGAAATGTGGTGAGCAGCAGGGAGATCACAAACAGTAAGTGCAGCAGCACTTCGGGTGGTACGTCCATGGGGGTGGTTAGCTGTTCGAAAGTAGTGAACATCACTCTCCCAAGAAATTGCAAGGTCATTGATGAGTGGGTGGATATAGTGGTTGAGGTTTTCATGTGAGGGTTGGCTGGGGCCAGGGATGATTCCAGCAAGATACAAGTTTTCTGGTTTGTACCTTATATCAAGGGGTAGGTTGAGGCACGCCATGGAGATTATTCCAGATGATGTCTTCACCCCTCATAGTTTCATCCCCTTGGGGTTGAAGAAATCAACATGCAAGGCAAAGGCATACCGCCCTTCATCACCTCTGTTGATAAAGAGCCTGCCTGATATCAGGCCACCAAATTCATGGAGGAACTGGGCCTCAAAGGGATTCTTGATGAAACAGTAAGGGGGTCCTGATAGGGAAGCTGCAAGTATGTCACAAGACTGATCCATGAGTGCTTCTATATCCTGTCAGGAGAGGAGACTGGCAAGATAGTTGTTAAAGTCATGGTAAACAAAAGTCTTCTTTGGAACATGTTCACCATTTGGATGTATGTCCAACAGTGGTTCCCCACATGTGGTCTCAGGAGTTGGGCAATGAGTGCAAAATTCAGGGTAGATTGGTACATTGGAACTGGGAATGTAAGTTGGTGCATAGGTGCAATGGCAAGCACAGGTGGCAAACACAATAGTCTTGTATTTGAGATTAAACTTGGCAAGAGTGCTCTCAATCGTAGCTGGTATCTGCTTGAGAATGTTCTCATGCGAGAGGCTGAGGGTCCCATCGCTTCATTGGAATGCTAGGAAGAGTAGCAAAGAGAGGGCAGTAAGAATGAAGTTGCTGCTGTGTTCATTCACACCCATCATGACCTTGCATACCAGGCTGATGACAAGTGTGACCTGAGCGATGGTACTCATATGCTCAACAGGGCTTTGGTCTTGTTCACCTGTGTTTGGGTCAGTGGTAGAATATACATATGGGAAATGAAGTAATCTTACCACAGTTGAACTGTAAGGAGCCAAGGGGTAAAGGGAGAGCAGGAGCCTGCAACTGTAGCTCAGTGTCAAGCTTCTGCAGGGATTCTGCAACCTCTTCCTTGTGAGAATTCACAATAGCTGTGTTGCACTTGATGCCCTGGAGGGCATGGCAAAGGATGACAAGCTCCTCTTGGAGCACAGCAAGAGATGCACTAGAAGGATCCAACAAAAGACAAAAGCATCACTGACAGCGCTTCTTGATGTTAAATAGTAATTCCAGAGCCTTGACTGAATGTTGGTTGGTATCCTTCTTGGTAATAGATGTTGGACGTTGGGGAGAACACACAAACATATTGTGGGCATTGTGCACCACTGAATCAGACCGCTCCCCTTGACTGGGAGGGAATGGAGCTGAAGTATGGTAATTTAGAGGTGCTGGATGGTGAAGTGTGAGACAACTGAGGCTGTCAGCGATATTGGAAATAGGAAGGGGGTCTGGTGAACTATTGACAATATGCTGACCAGGCACGATGCTGGCTGTGCCATTTTGGTTGGGCCTATCATCGGTGAGTGCCAGGGCAAAAAGATGGGCAGCCAAGTTGTTGGTGTCAGTTTGCAATCCAGGCATGTCTACCAGGCATGATGGGGTTGTTTGGGAGTGGATTGGTTGCAAAGGATTGTATCCTGAATGCTCATCTCAGATATGCTTTAAGTGTGCAGGGATGAGCTTCAAATCCATCAGCACACCTCAAGCATTTGTCTTGATATACTCCTTGCATGTGCATCGCCTGAACAAGGGACATGAAGGAGGCATGTAGCCTGTGAATCTGCAGTGTAAGACTCACTACTGGACTCCTCTAAAATACAACTCACCAAAGCCTTCAACTAATGCAGGTGGGAGGCAATGTGCAGTGGAGTTGGTTGAGCATATTTATAAAAGAATGGGGGTGGTGTGGTATCAGTGTGGCACACTCTATCCAAACACTGGGAGGCACGCTGCCTTGTTCCTGATCAGCACTGCATAGCTACCTTGAAAGGATAGAACGTAATGAATCCTCCATTTCTATGACACTAGAAGACATACCATAAAGATCAGTGGGTGACCTGAATCCAATTTCCAACCACTGGCGAATGCTGCTGAAGACGAATGTAAGTAACAACCTGACCACATTCACCTTCCAAACTTGGTAGTAGCACATAGTGTCTGATGCTGATTCATCGGTTCATTGTGGTGCCCACTCCCTATCCCAGTGCAAACATAGTAGCAAAGAAGAAAGTTCTAGTCAATTGGTCAGTACAGGATCATAAGTATATGATGGTATCCCTTGAAGCTCCTGTTTTCTCTACCATACTCTCAATGAAACCTGTATTAAATTTCCAACTTCCCTCAGGTTGGTTACTCTTTGCATCCAGATTCTTGGGAACTTCATCTTTGTACATGTCTCTTACAAGATCCACTAGCTGTATCACCAATTGAATTCTCTAAGAGCCTTCAGGTCAATAGTCAATATTTCATGGAGCAGGGGCTGAGGTACATGGATGGAACTCTGTGGCATTGCCAAGTCACTGCACCACCACTGGGTAAGTTGAATACTTGCCACCCACACTTTCAAAGTGTACTGCTAATTGTGTAAGTAAATCTCCTTTGGACAAATTATTTGATGTACCAGTTCTAGATCAAGCGATTCCACTCCCCATGACAGAAGGATCCCAGCAGCAAACAGGAATATGAGTAAAGTTCTTATGGTCGAAATCCATCCAGAAGGCATTTCAGTTTTTTCTGCTGTTGACTTTCAAGCTATGTAGTGGTAAGTCCACACCCAGACAAGGGCCTTCTTTCGACCTTGAGTGGGAGATGCACTTGCAATGATACAACAATCATCCACGTCATGCACCTATGATCCATGTAAGTCAACTTGAATAGATCAAGCACATCCACATACTCCAATTGTCTGCACCAAGCCATCATCTGCATGCAGCAGCTTCATCAGCAACTGGCCCGACCTTCTTTCAAACAGGTATATGGATCCATTGTTGCTTCCTCCAACAACAAGCCTTGAATCTTCTCCAAATGCAACCTGTTTAGGGAGCGGAACCAAAGGTGGATTGGTGACAAAGTTTTGGATCGGAGTCACATTGTCCAGGGGATATAGCATAAAACCATTCACGGCGTTGTCAATAACAACAAGTTCCTTCCTTGGACTGACAGCTGCACAACCTCTGTGAGAGTTTGGGTGAGCCAACTTAAAAGATAGCGAGAAATACACACATCACAGAGTCATATTGGTGTTTGCCAAGAATAGTCTCATCGGATGTGTTCATCTTGATGCTACACGGCAGCAGTAGGTGAGCTATAGCAGCTTATCACTTGCTCATTTACTCACACATTGCCATCATATAATCCAAAGATATAAACAATTCCATGCTGTGAAAAGGTAATCAACTCGGGTATCATATGATTCATGCATCCAGAGAAGACTGGCTGAAGCTGCAAGTTGACATTGAGCAGAAGAACCTGAATCACACTGTCTTGCATTTTGACAACAACATGGGTGCCTGGTTCGGACCAAGTGGTATCATATGCGACACAGGTGATTTCAAATCCACCTCCAAGCCTTTGTGTGCATATTTCCTGATACTGTTTCTTCTCTATGAGTCAGTTTTGTCCCCAGATTATGACATGACAACAACACTTGCCATCATGGGACTTGAGTGCAAGAACACTAGGTACCCCAACGCTGTGCTGTAGCAGAGTGTTTCTGTTGAACTATACTTTGTTCTGATCCAGATCACACAACTTATAGTGCCATAGGATCCAGAATTAGAACAAGTGAGTTCCCTGCGTGATTTGATATCCCACAGCTTAATTCCATTGGTGCCTAGATCCCCCACTCAGTATTGATCTGTCTATCAGAGTTCTCATGGACATATCTCTGCTGGCAAGAAGGTCACCAGTGTCAGAGAGAGCAAGTGTGTGGATAGATACATTTTCCTGCATGAATGAGGCTGAATTGGTGTAGTACTGGGAGGGTTTGGTAAACATATTTGCAATTTGTGAGGCATCTTTGTTGCCCACCACCCCCTGTTCATTGTATTTAAGTCCTGATCTTTAATTGTTACACTTCTCCTTTGTGTCCTCTATCAACTTGGTAATCTTTTGTGTTAATTGACAATTGTAGCTAGTTTTCTCTATTCAACCTTAGCAACTTTTTGTGGTAATCCAACACTTTGTTTATTTGGTAATGCCTATGACCGCTGCACTCCCGCCTTTATTGTTAGGCATGATTCAGGACCAGGTTAAGTGCCATGACTTCATTGAATGTGGTCTTCAACACAGACCATGCCTACTACCATCACACCCATTCCTCCATTCTATGATGAGTGTTCAAATGCACCCCTGCCCTATACTCCCATCCTCATGGACTAGCAAGAACTGTGGGGGAAAGTCACCCATTCTTTGGATCTGCTTGCTAATGAAATGCTTACACCCTTCCACCTTTCACAAGCATTGAAAGCAGCTCTTGCTCCAGAGTTCAAGCTTGCTCCTGCAAAATCAACCAACACAGCTGTTTGCATCCTCTCTCTGGCCCCATATACAAAGAAACCACTCAAGTGAGACTATGCTGCATCAAAGACTATCAACTTGTCATCAGATGAGGGTTCTGTCAACTCAGAGAGCTCAGATAATGAGTCAATGTCAACCATGAGTTCAGAAGACTCAAAGATACCCAAGCCTGGGCATCCTAGGTGGGGCAGTTACAACCTAGAAATGGCCTTGGGTTGGAACCAGAAGTTGTTTGCAAAATTCAAGGTCAGTTGTCCCATATCTACACTCCCTCATTAAACTGACAGATCTAATTGTAGAAGTACGTCCACGCTCTCATTGATGAGCACCTAGATGTGTTGAAATGTGCTTCTGCTCAAAACATGGTCCTGCTCAAGATTGTTCAGGACAAGGTATGCCTCTGTTCTCACCCTCATACTGACCACACTGACAATATGTTAAGGCAACCAACAAGTTCCCAGATTTTGAGAACTACACTTGATGCTGGCTGGTGATGGATCTCATCATGATGCAACTCAAGTATACATCTGGCTATGCAAGGAGGCAGGAACTAGAAATGGCTGCTGGCAAGAGCAAGAAGTGGTCAGTATGGTGATTGTCTTCCCATCAACTTGCCACTGACATGCACCCACAGAAATAAGTGTCAGATGCACAGGGTCATTTGTACTAAATACCTGACATGTAGTTATACCAGCTTGAAATGACGACTTGTAGTGTAAGGATCACGCAAAGTTGAGCATGTGCAGGATGCATATTCAATGACATCATAGAACCTCACCCACATGTGTCACCCATGTTCTGGATGATGTCATAGCCACATCCTCATCCTATATATATTGTTACCAAATAGCAGCAATTCTCGATTCCCATCCACTCCATTTTGACTGATTTGAAAGAAAAGCTTTGTTACACTCCTTGTCCAGTAACTATCTTAGAATCCACCATTCCCCTTGCATCTTGCATTGCATCTTGCATCCTTCACCATGCTCTAGCTTCAACGGTACGTTCAAGATCATACGCTGATCAGTTGGTAGATTATCCTTCACAAGGACATCACTCATAATGGTATATTACACATGTCTTAGCTGACATGCGCAGATACGAGCACTGAAATGGTGCCCTCCTGGCTTCACAAAGATAAGCAAACAGGGTGGTTGGCTCCTTGCCATTCTGCCAACACGGTGGGCAAAGCTATAGGTAATGTTTGTTGAGCATGATGTCATGCAATTCAATTCAATGCCACTGACCTCTTCATCATATAGTCAGCAATTGCTGCGTCTCGGGAACGTATGTTCACCACAGCTCCAGTCCCCACTCTCATAACAACTGCATTCCTGTGAAAACCAGTAACATCTCCACCCAAAAGGGGATTCGAGTGAATTTGGCAATGATGCTTGAAGAAGATGCTGAATTTATAGGTATGTCATCTGTCGATAACTGATACCTTGCAGTTGTGAATATATGGCTGCAGGCAAAAGTCTTGCAAAAGACTTTCTACAATAGGGAATCTGTTCGCCAATCGTGATGTGCTAGCACACTATGTCGGTATGATTACTTGACAGGGTCATGGCCATGCAGAGGAGTACAACCAGCATTTAAGGTGACATTCCAATGCCTAATCTTTGTCATTGAGGAAGAATGTGCTGAATACACTACTCACAGATGGCTGGGGAAATATATAGACTCGGGAATTCACCATGATATGAATTAGTGACTAGGGCTAGCACAGATGACTATTATGAGAGGACTGAGGCTGTGGGGACCAGCTCCACAAAATGATGATAAGGTGAGTGGGCGAATGGTGTTATGATAGACTATATTTTCAAACTTTTACATATGATACAAATCACTTTACAAACTTCTATTCCTTCTCGATGCATTGCACATGACCATGGGAAAGTCACATGACCTACAATGACATCATGACACATGTTATTCATTTCCACTCTTTTCTTATGCTGTCATCCATTAGTTTCCCATCATCAACTTCTTATTCACACACATGTCTTCTTTACTTTGACCATTCATGGTAATTACCATAATCAGCACTTGGTCTGTGCCCATTCCTTACCAGTATATATACCTGTACATTATATCATAGCACTCCAGTCTAATCCACTTGTCATCGTGTCCAGTTGGCATTGTCCTTCTAAAGAACCTTGATTAAGGATGACAGCTCTATTCTCTTCTCTGCCAGCTTAGTGTTGCTGTGTCGAGTCTGCATGGTGGTCATTGTGTACAGCGATCATAACACTTGGATTAGACTAAATACACCACCCAGACTCTAGGGTTAAGGAGTGCCCATGGAAGCTTTCCTATGGCTTTTTCTTCGTTACGTCCACATCTTTAGGATGTGGGATTGAACCCAAGCTTTTGTTGTGTTAGAGTAGAAAACCTTTCTCAGTCCCTTCCTTGAGGTGATACCAGAGCAAGGGTCATGCCTCGTTTGTGTAGAGTGACTAGGGAACTACTGCCGTCAAGCAGCCCTAGGCCGAGCTTATCCTGTACACTGGTAGTCCCCTAAGTGATTAGGGAGGTAGAGCGTCATTTCATAGTTTTTACAAGTATATGTGTAGTTTTGTTCCTGGTCGCTGCGGTTGCCAGAGAATCTGTTACCAGAGTTTATGGAGAAGAAGATATTACCTCCGGTTGAAAAAGTATTTTCTACATAGTTTCATTTGCTGAGTCCCCAGAGTGTGGTTGGAAGATACCACACAGTAAGGATCTCATTTTCATTTTTTAGCTTACCCCTGTCAAAGAAGATTACACAAGGATGTTGTCTAGCAACATCAATATTGACGACTTGGTCTCACAGATCCGAGACCTTAATTTGGAATCCGAAAGGAGCTCAGTGACAAAGAAGATCACTGACCCAGAAAAGTGGGATGGTGATAGGGCAAAGTTTAGGGTTTGGTGGATCAAACTCTGCTTATGGGTCTCAGCCCAATCTTGGAAAAATGACAAGCTGAGAGCAGTTGCAGTGCTCTCATGCTTTGAAAAAAGAGTGGAAGGGTTTGCCCAAATTACCCTAGAAAAATATTTGGAATCAGAAGACGATTGGGAATACGATGCACAAGGCAACCTGACCAGATCTCTTCTCAGAGATAAGGCTTGGCCCTCCTGGGGTCAACTCCAACAAGAGATAAAAGATTATTTCCAAATAGACATTTTAGCCCATGAGTCACTGAAAAAACTAGAGGTCCTAAAACAAAATGGACACCCTATTGATCTCTTCCTACAAAGATTCAAGGTATTAAGGAGAGAAGCAGATATAGATGATAGCTTCTCTATGGAACTACTGAAGAAGGCAGTAGATTTCAGAATTTACAAAAGGCAGAAGCTCAATGCTCCAGCGACTGCCTACAACCTTGAAGAACTCATCACGAGATATAGGAACATTGGTTGGGCTTACAAACAAATGGTGGTCAAAAGAGGACCACCACCAAGAGGACCAACTAGACCTCCTCCTCGCCCACAAGGGCAAATGTATTATCCAAGACAGCCACAAGGGGGCTTCCAATACCCACAACCTCCCCATCTGCCTCTGGGACAAAACTATTGTTTTACACCTATGGGTACACAACCAGGCTGGGGCGCACCCATGGATATCTCAGCACATCAAGTGCCACAAAAAGAAACTCATACCTGTTTTGGGTGCTCACAAGTCAGGCATATCTGGCCAGATTGCTCGAAGAACCCAAACAAACGCCACTTCCCTTCCAAGGCGAGGCAGCAAGCCATATGGAACTGGGACACTGGTTCCTACGAGTATCCACCCAAGCCTTCCTATTCAGCTCCAGATTTCCATTCCCGTCCTCTTCCCCCAACTCTGACATCTCCCCCTTCCTTCCAACCACCTTCTATCGCCGCACAAACCACACAAAACTTTATTTCAGCTGAGGCAGAAGCCTTCTACCAAGACAAGTTCAAAGTAGAGGCTAAACAAAGGGCTGCCGAGGCTTTAAAAGGACAATGTTCATAGATGACAAGGGTCTCTGCAAACAAATAGACAATTTAACTTTTTCTCCTTCTGTCGATGTATTTAGTGCTGGCATTCATACTATGACCACAGACACTAGTAGTGAGAATAGTCTAGTAGATTGTATGGAGGACGATTTCCCAGTTTGTACCATTTCTTCGATTCTGTTGAACAATAAAAATCTTCATTCCAAAAGGGCAACTCCTTGGAGTGCAGTGCCGGAATTAAAATGTAGTGTGCTTGATTCCCTTGTTCGGCAAGTCGAAAATTCCCCTATTTATAAATCCCTCAACACTTCGGTAACTATTGTCCAAAGATCATCCATGCTGCACTTTGGCAGAGAATTCTCTGTTAAAACAGTCTTGATGAGGAAACAGGAGGACCAATGGCAGAAATCATCTGTTCAGGCCTTACTGGATTCCAGGGCTTCCCACACTTTCATCGACAAACAATATGTATTACGACATGGTATCAAACAATATGCTATTGCTAATCCTATTGCAGTTATTAATGCAAATGGCTCTAATGGAGCTATCGGCAAGGTTACTCACATGGTTAAATTAATCATTGGCATTAATGACCATTTCGAGGTTATAGACGCTTACGTCTCTCAACTTGGTTCTCATCATCTAATTATTGGTTACAACTGGCTTTACCACCACAACCTGGACATTGATTGGGTTGCTAAAACTATTTCCTTTCCTAAATGTATGGAATACTGCTGAGTAATTGGCGGTGGACCCTACCCCCCACTTCCTCATTTATGTAGCGAGAAACCTTCCATTCGAGTCATCGAAGAAGGATTAAAAGAAAAGGTGCCAGAAGTCTACCATGACTTCTTAAACGTGTTCTCAGAAAAAGAATCTGAATGCATGCCCAAGCAAAAACCCTGGGATCATGCAATAGACCTCAAGGAAGACTTTGTTCCCCAAAAGGGCAGAGTTATTCCACTTTCGGGTGTAGAGATGGAGGAAGTTTGCACCTTCGTCAAAAAAGAACTAAAAAAGGGATATATATGACCATCTAAATCCCTGCAAACCGCACCTGTTTTCTTTATCCCCAAAAAGGATGGGAAAAAACGACTCATTATGGACTATAGATATTTAAATGAGGGCACTATCAAAAATGCTTACCCACTACCCCTCATTCCCACACTCATTGATCAGCTCAAAGGCGCTGATATGTTCACTTGTCTCAATCTTACCAAGAAAGATGTTCCATTCCATTGGAGTCCTGACCAACAGAAAGCATTTGATATGCTAAAGAACAAATTCAAAACGGCTCCCCTCTTAGCCTATCCAGATCAGGACAAGAAGATGAGGGTAGAAACTGATGCTTCGGATATTGCAACTGGAGCAGTTCTTTCTGTTAAATCAGATGACGGACTTTGGTGACCATGCGCCTTCATATCACATTCATTCAATTCCACTGAGCGAAATTACCCCATTTACAATAAAACTCCTAGCCATAATCTGTGCACTAGAGGAGTGGAGGCACTACCTAATAGGTAGAGAAGGTTTCGAGATCTGGACAGATCATAAGAATCTTGAATACTGGAAGAAACCTCAAACTCTCTCAGGAAGACAAGCATATTGGCATGCACTTCTACAAGAGTTCAACTACATCTTTATTTATAAACCAGGATCAAGCAACGGACAAGCAGACACTCTATCACATCAACCAGATCATGGCGACGCAGTAAAGGACCACAACAAAAACATTATGGTACTACCAGAACATCTTTTTATTAATAACGTTCAACTTTCATCTACATTTATGGAATCATTGAGGCACGAATCATCCAAACTGGGTGTAGATGCTATTCATGACTTCTCTTATGTGTCTGATGACTATATTTTCAAAAATACAAAAAACAAAATCTTTGTTCCAGACTCTTTACGTACAGAACTCTTAATTTTATGTCATGATCATCCCATCGCAGGACATTGCGGACATGGATGTACTATACATCTTCTCACTCGATACTTCTCATGGCCAGGAGTCACAAAAGACGTTAAAAATTATGTAGATAGCTGCCAAGTGTGTGCCCAAACAAAGGGAACCTCAAAGGCACTGGCAGGAAAACTCCTTCCTTTACCCACACCTACTAGACCTTGGGAAGATCTCTTGGTCGATTTCATTACAGGATTACCTAAATCCCAAACTTTCACTGCTATTTGCGTTGTTGTAGACTGCTTCTCTAAAGAAGTAGTCTTCATTCCTTGTTACGACACAGTTTCATCTTTGGACTTAGCAAAATTATTTAGAGACAATATTTGGTGCATCCACAGACTACCCTCAACTATAGTTTCAGATCGAGGACCACAATTCGTTTCGGACTTCACACAAGAGCTGTGTAAACTTCTCTCCATCTCTCAAAAGATTTCTACCACTTATCATCTCCAAACCAATGGACAAACAGAGTGTATCAATAGAGAAGTAGAACAGTATCTCCACTCTTATATATCGAAGAAGCAGGAAACATGGGGAGATTGGATAAAAATGGCACAATTTTCCCACAACAATTCTCTCACCACCTCCACTGGTTCCATTCCTTTTGCTATCACATGTAATTATGCCCCTCGCATGGGATTCGAAGGAAAAGCGACAGGTCCAGGTGCAGAATTTGGGAAGGAATTTGGCTGCTCACACAAAGAAGTAGAAGCAGCCCTCAATATATCTAAAGAAAGGATGAAGCAGTTTGCCGACAAAAGAAGATTGGAAACACCAGAGTACATCATTGGTTAGCAGGTCTGGCTCTCCACTGATAAATTAAAGTTACCTTATATGGCAAAGAAATTAACACAAAAATGGATTGGACCTTATTGGATCAAAAAGGTCTTACCAAACACTGTCGAACTAGTTCTTCCTAATTCCATCCATATTCACCCTGTTGTCAACATCTCACACATCAAACCTTATTGCGAAACTCTACCTGGTCAACCCATGCAATGACCAGATGTGATTGAGATAAATGAAGGAGAAGAACAGTTCAAAATAGATTACATTGCAGGATTACGCTTTGTAAAAAGGAACTTCAATATTTGGTGCATTGGAAGGGTTATGACGAAACCGATCGTACATGGGAAACTTCGGACATCATCAACACTGCCCCTCATGCAGTAGCTGATTTCCATCGTCAAAATCTTTCAGCCCCACAAAAACTCTGAGGACTTTCAACTGTGGACTTCCAATCTTTATTTAAACCATATGTAAACTATATCAAATCAAACTTTCATGGAACTCATCTGGAATTCGAGTCTTAAAGAGGAAGTAGTGTTATGATAGACTATATTTTCAAACTTTTACATATGATACAAATCACTTTACAAACTTCTATTCCTTCTCGATGCATTGCATGTGACTGTGGGAAAGTCACATGACCTACAATGACATCATGACACGTGTTATTCATTTCTGCTCTTCTCTCACACTGTCATCCATTAGTTTCCCATCATCAACTTCTTATTCACACACATGTCTTCTTTACTTTGACCATTCATGGTAATTACCATAATCAGCACTTGGTCCATGCCCATTCCTTACCAGTATATATACCT
>JBBPKW010000500.1:0-15344 GCA_038089475.1 Boletus aff. vermiculosoides | reverse complement strand
CGGAATCCAAGATTTTTTTACGCAACCCATATCATAAGCACATCAATGCCACATGCATGCAATAAAATGAGAATTTATTCAACCGAGACACTAAGTGTGACATCTGGCAGAGATATCTCAAGTATTATGGGAAGGGTGCTTAGTGTATGCTACAGTGGTGTGGAGTTGGCGTGCCTGCAGTAATTGCCAGGAACGATACCCACCATGTTTGCTACAACATACAATGGATAATTGGTGTCATATATAGTGTATATATCAGCTCGATATACGATGTATATAGACTGTATGTCTGAATGTCCAACTCAGATTACTCTTAAAAAAAACATGTATTGTGCACGTATCAGCTGAATATACAGTGTATGGAATGTAGACCCATGTGCGCGATTTGATAACAAGTGCTACTGCACAATGTATTCAAAGCCTTTGTGAATGGTTGCTCAGCAAGGAAGAGGAGAGAAGAGGATGAGGGGAGGAGATGGGATTCTGTCAATACATGAGATCTGGGTATGTGAGAGTTATGCTAGAGTGAAGTGACAGAATACTAAAGACTGTGCTAATGGGAGTGAGACGACTAAGGGATGGATCGCTAGAGAGACCATGGGAATCTAGGTTATAGATTCGGTGTTATGGCTACCAGAAGTGAGGCCATCGGGAGTGAAGTGCTATTGTTGGGAGGTGTAGGGACAACTGGAAGAGGCAGTCATGTAGTTGGCGAAGGGAGTGTACAAGTACTTGCCAACAGTGTTAGTCAAGACAGGGAGGCAAAGATGAGGGACCTGGCAAGGCCATGGTGGAGACACCTTAAGGGGACTGAAGATACTGAAGGTAGGGCTCGAGGTTGGAGGGGGGTCATAAGGAAAGGGGGAATCCATGATGGTGGTGGGACTGTGTGTGTGTTCAGGGAGAGTGGATCCCATGGCGTCGTGTTGTCCCACACCAACTCTTATAGATCTCAATCTCAATAGCGGTTTGACCATTAGCTGCAGTTGAGAATGTCTGTGACTTCTTTGTAGGGGTGGTAGTATTACAGTTGATGAGTGTTGAGCGGGGTGTTCCTCGACTGCATAAAGAGGAGGTTTATGTTGATGAATAAACAGGAGAGTTCATATAAGTGGTGGTACTCTTCTCATAATCTATGCAATGCTTGGTTATGTGAGTGCGGATAGTGAGAATGTAGACAAATGCAAATGAGGGGACGGTGAGAGACACACCAAGATCAAGCAAAAGGATCAATGAGCCAAGAACGAGAACTCAATAGAATTTGATCTTTCTTCTCTTCCTTGTTTTCCGATGATGGCTCAGAGGCAACTTTTTTGGCATTGTGCTTCTTGTAGACCATTTGGGAAAGACCAAGCGAAGCCCATTGGGTCTCATTGATCTTCTCCCAAATCTGCTCTGCAGTGACCGAGCCATTGCCAGCCTGGCCCTTAATTGCTAATTCACGGAGTTCTCCTACAAGCTTAGTGGCTTTCTCATTCTCTGTGGCATCAAGCTGGTCTTTGAACTCATTTGTGGCTAAGCACAAATTTGTGAGCACCCGCAGTGCTTGTGATGATGATGAACTAACCTTTCTCCGTGTCAGTGCAAACGGATTCACCCTTGTTTGCCTCCTTGATAAGGGCATGACGGGCCTTGTCGGACTTGGCATACTACTCAGCGTCCTATATCATATGCTCAATGTCCTTTTCGCTGAGACCTGACAAAGAAGCAATAGTCGTCGACTGATCTTTACCATTTGCCTTGTCCTTAGCAGAGACATTGACAATGCCGTCTGGAAGGCCATCAGTACATGCTGATTAAAATTGATTGTTGAAACTAACCAGCACCAGTGTCGAATGTGATCTCAATTTGAGGTACACCCTGGGTGCGACAGGAATACAACCATTGAGTGCCTTCTTGTAGGGCTCAACAGTGTGCTGGACAAGTCTGTCGACAAGGCTCTTGAAGTTGGCTCTGTTGAGTTTCAGGTTGATGTGCTTGGGACCTGACGCATTGGCAATGATGAAGGCTGAGACAAACTTTTTTTTAGCTCCTCCATTGTAATAGCTGCAGGCATGCATACATCATAAAGAAACAAGTTTTGCTGAATGACACAACATGAGTATGCAGTGATGCCCAATGTGAGATGAAGCAAAGTATAACATCTGCTGCCAACAGTATTGCATGTTGCCCATCCCAAGGCATGAGTGGGGTAGGGTATGGGTAGTTGGGCAGCAACCTGGGCGGCGACCTGGGATAACAGTAAGGGTGGCGAGTACACAATAAGTGTCACCCTCAAGATGACGGTTCTATGATTCTGCTTTTACAAGACCTGGTGATGATGACACAGAGATGATCTTTGCTGTATAGTCCTCAATGCCAGGTGGGGTGGGTGGAGATGGAGACAATGCCAGAGAGGTCGATGGTAAAGGACTCATACTCAATGATGCCACAAAGGGGTTGGTGGCAGCATGGACTTCTTGATCGATGGCAATTTGTAGGTGGGGTAGGGACCGGGACTGACAAAGTCCTTGCAAATCATGTCTTTGAATCCTCTGAGAGTAATGGGATCAACATTGAGAGGTACTGGCACATCTCCCTTTCCATTCAATTGATCTTCCAAAGTTGGAATGTTCCTTGTGCAATGATTGACCATGACTTGTTGGAGTAGGTGTCATCGCATATCACCTTTGATGTGAGCATGGAGGCAGAAATGAAGAGCCAATGACCAGACAATCTCTGAGCAGTCAGAAATCGAGCCTTCAGTTGCTGCAGGAGGATGAGGGTGGCAAAGGTCACCAATGAATGAGGTTTGGCCCTGTGCAACACATACGCTATGAAATGGGGTAGTTTGACTGTCGCATTTGATGAGGAAGGGGGGTACTTGGGGCAGGCAAACAGGTGAGTGATAAAGTAGGTGCATAGCTTTGACACCTGCTCATGGCCGTAAAATGGATCCTGCCTGCTCAAAGTGGGCTGTGTTGAAGGTAGTTTGGTGGACAGTGCCTGATGGAGAGGTTTACCTCCATCTGGGTTGTTGATGAAAGTTTGATCTTGGCCTTCTCTGCAGCCACTCTACCATACTCAGATGGGCACTGCATTGATGGGCTTTAAGGTGATGTCAAGAGCTTGAGGGAGGTCTCATCCTAGAGGAAGCTTGATGGTAGGGTGGGGAATGTTGAGACCACTGGGGGGAGTAGTGTCTTCTTCATAATTCACAGTGCTGGAATGACCAACATCGGTGAACTGAGGTTCTGTATATTTTCCAAAGTGGAATGCATTCAGATTGAAGAGTGTGTGAATGTTGCCAAAGGACTGATGAATTCTGCTGCACTCGGATTGCTTCAAGGCGATGAGTCAATGGATCGAAGAGGGTTTTATTGGGACCAAAATCATTGACGAGTGGATAGTGTCCATACATGCTGTGATCTCTACATACAATAGGACAATATTATCACAGAATGGCAATCCTAGTAAAACAAAGGACAAACTATCAAACGGATACCTTGATCAAAGGGAAAGGATAAAAAAGCAAAACATGTCTGGCAAAGGAGTCCCAAACATAAGAAAGAGTGATGGAGCAATTGGATAGGGCACGATCATCGCCGGTATTGGAAGTATCGTCACTGTTGGGGAGCTCAGTGCCTACACCATCACTGCCGAGCCACTCTTGTAAGAATGTTCCTTCCATGGGAATCCTTGGATCCCAACACGACCAGCTTCCACCTGGAAACACTGGATGTGCACCAATGAATGCCATCCAGAAAGCATCTCTCCCCCATGACCACTCTGGGGGGGCAGAGTTTTGCACATTGGCAACAAGCCAATGTTCAATTTCCTTAGATAGCATGGCCCACTGCCGAGTATCAGTGTGGTTGAATACAACTGGGAGTGGTAAGAACGGGATAGTAAAATCTTCGGGGCAAGCTTCCATTCCAATGTCATTGCTGCCACTGAATTGAACAGTATTGGGACGCTATAATGCATTAGTTTATTGCTCATCAATTCCAGACAATTGTGACTCACCGGAGTCATATATTCAGAATGCTCAGATTGATATATGCTCCATGTATTTGCATGTATAACCGGCACTGTGAATTGACAATACTCCTCACATAACAAGACGGTGATTTTAACAGGCTCCTGAAATCTGTAAATAAGAGCAGAACAACAGAAAAAGAGGATGGAAAAGTACGATGTGTCTGCAGATGAGATGTTGAGGCAGGGGGCCAGAGAAGCATATGGTGACAAGCAGTGGCTGGAGGAATGCATGGTCATTCTCGACATATTCAACATCAGGACAAACAAATGTTTGACAGATGGACGAAGTCATCTTGCTTGAGATTGTGAACGAGAATGCAGTTTGTCAAGGATCCATGCATGCTTGTTGTGGCAATTGTTCTTCCACATGACACAAGGTGAAGTGGCGTCCACTTGCAATCATCTCTTGCCCTGAGCTGCCTCATCATTCTGTTGATACAGCTTCATCACAACACACAATGAAAGTGTCTTTAATGGGCCTTGTTGATGGAAAAGGTATGTACATGTATTGCTGTCTGACAAGTGCTCACCCCAGTACCAGTATTCAAGTATGTAGGCAGCGAGTCTGCTCGGATAGTAAGCTGTTTGGTCTGTCCAAAAGCACAAGGCCAATATCATGAATTCAGTCTAAAGCACCTCAAAAGCCATCAGGCATCACTTAGCCATCAATGTTCTTTCAAGGTCTACATGAGTGGTCGGACGACTTTATCAGGCTATCTCACAGAGAAGGAGCCTACACCTCCTCCGCATCCTGACCCCCCTGGTCTTTTGGATACTTTTGAGGATCCTGAATCAATGGACATCAATAACCCCCAGTGGATAGGAGGCATTCTGGATGGGAGTGAACCAATGTCTGTGATACAAGAAGTTGCTGGTGGGGTTCCTCCAAAAACACACAATCCTGAGGATGACCAGCCAGTACTGCTGAGTGAACTTTGGCAGGCTATATCAACCAGTCACCAACAAAGGATTGATGGCACAAGAGATCTGTTTGGGGAGCTACAGGACACTCTTGCCTC
Organism: Boletus aff. vermiculosoides; assembly: GCA_038089475.1. Taxonomy (NCBI): domain Eukaryota; kingdom Fungi; phylum Basidiomycota; class Agaricomycetes; order Boletales; family Boletaceae; genus Boletus; species Boletus aff. vermiculosoides. The sequence continues at coordinate 10,305 of JBBPKW010000500.1, read as the reverse complement.
CAGTGAGGCAATTTTCTCCATGCCAATGTCTCCATCCACTATGTCCCTGAATGATGATGACGTATGTGACTCAGAGTCTGATTTCGGTATTGAGTTCCCCGGTGAGTATTTTTGGACATGGGGTGGATATTTTCTGACATTTCTGGGACCAAATGCTCCAGATGATCAACCTGATGAAACTTCAAAACTGTCCTCTGATAGTCCAACATACCCTTGGCTGACAAGAGAGGTATGTTAACTTAATTGGGCCTATATGAATATTGCTGAATGGTTTTTCTTCATTTATAATAGCATTTTCTTGCATCGCTATTGTTCAGTTCTCCAAGACTGCCGTTCTCTCGACTGCAAAAGAGGGCCGTCCTTGATTGGGCCAAAGAACTTGGTGCACGCAATGTGCCCTCTCTATATTCACTATAGCATTGCAATGAGGAGGTGAAGAAAATGGTTGGCAACCTGACGAACAAAGTTATCTCACCTCTTGGCAATGTTTTTTATATGAATGACATTGCAAAGGCAATTGCAAAGGTGAGTTGTTCATGATAATTCTATCCAAGCTTGGGGGGCTAATGTTACATTACATGTTTTAGGACTATGCAAGTCCTCTTACATGACTCGCAATGCAAGACTTCTCAGAGGACAGTGGCAAAAGAATGTCACAAGTATTTAATGGGAAGAAAATGCTGCTTGAGTTACCTTCTCCACCTGCCACTCGGGTTGACAGAAACATATACTTTGTCGGCGAATTGTTACAGGAGTCCTCCGGAGGGTATTTCATACCTGAACGCTTTTTTCTTTCCAGCCCTCTCAACACTTCCACAGTTGTACCCAAAGGCTCCAGTGAACAGACGCTGACTGGCATGAAAGAGCTTTTTGCTCTCGGGCAGTCAGCTATGCACACTGACATAAGTCAATCAACAATATTTCCTGTCAGAGGTTGACCATCCTTAGGCTGGGTTTATTATCAGTGATGAAAGTGAGATCATCCCAACTTCAGTGTTCAGGAGGCTGTATGATGAGTTCCATCCATCTGAACTTGCATGTGGCCTAACCGAATTGTCAAAGAAGAACGCCTCATTGGAACCCAACCCGTGGTGTAAGAAATCAGGCGGTCGTATGGTTTATGCTGTGCCACTGATTATCTTCATGGATGACATCTCCGGAAACATCTCGAAACAGTGGAACAAGCATTTCATAATATACATGTCGAACGCCAATCTATCACACGAGATGCTAGAATGGGAATTCTTTGTATGGTTTGTTGCATCATTGCCGCATGCATCCCCAATGGAGTTGATGCATGCTTTGAGACAATCAATATTGTACGTCTGGTTTACTTGATACAGAGTCCCAACTCACTCATCAAGCTAGAAAGGCAAGTACATCAGGGATCATTGCTTGGGACGGTCGGGATCAGGAGGAAATAATGCTAGCTCCCTATGGACCTTTTCTCGCTGGCGATAATCCCATGCAGGCGGAAGAATGTAGTCAAGCCAGTCTTGCCTCCAATCATTACTGTCAGATGTGCCTTGTTGGGGGGACAAAAGAGTACAAGGGATCTGAAGCAGGTTATTACAGCTTATTCAAGGTTGGGTGATTATCAGTTCTTTTGTATTCGAATCTAATCTATTCTGGCAGCCAGGCACACCTCACACTCCAGATGGAACCAGACAGGCTATCAAGGAGCAGTTTGAGAAGGTGTTATTGTCAGGAGTGGCAATGAAAATTCAAGCATCAGTTGCGAGTATGGGTATTCACAATTCACTTTCTCTGAAAATCCTGAACACGGTTGTGGAGATGGGTAAGTGGCTTCGCAAACAAGGATTGGGTGGTTCAGTCATGCAAGAACATGAAGTCAAAGCTACGTTGGAAAAAGAGCTTGATGAACTTCTCAGTGGCCACAGTCTAGAGAATATGTTAAACCCGCTTCTGGGCATGGATGGTACGTCTTCACAACTGTCTGCCATCATGCCTCATCAGTTTCTGCACTCAGGTATGAACATACACATGGATACTCTGACGGAGACCCTTCATACTATTCTGCTTGGGGTAGTTAAGTACTTCTGGGCACAAACTATGCACCTTATAGAGAAGGCAAAGCTACTTGATCTTTTTCAGAGTCGTTTGGATTCAATTGAACGTGATGCACTCAATGCACCCAGCCTGTGTGCAGACTATGTTTGCCATTATAGGGGTTCCTTGATTGGAAAGCACTTCAAGAGTCTCACGCAAATGATGCCATTTATTGTACATGATATGGTACCTCAGACAGTCATAGATGGATGGACAACAATTGGAGAGCTTGTCATCCTTGTCTGGCATACCACAATCGAGGATCTTGAGGATTATCTTGTATGTTCATCTACAGAATATTCACTGTCTAATGTCCTGACCAAAGTCCCCAGGCACAGCTTTCTCAAACAATTGAAGACTTCCTTAATGTGACAGCCATTTGTGCTCCTAGCATCCTCATTACAAAGCCAAAATTTCACTTTCTTGTTCATCTTCCAGCCTTTATCCGCCAGTTTGGACCTGCGATCATTTTCTCCACAGAGCGATATGAGTCATTCAACCATGTCTTTCGATTAACATGCATACACAGTAGCCATCAAGGACCAAGCCACAACACATGTCAGACATTTGCATGGTTTGACATCCTCAAGCACATTGTCACTGGGGGTTTCTTGTAATGATAGACTATATTTTCAAACTTTTTATGTACAACAACAAACACTTTACTTTTCACTTTCTTTTCGATGCATTGCACGTGACCGTGGGAAAGTCACATGACCATCAATGACATCATAGCACGTGTTATTAATTTCTGCTCTTCTCTCACGCTGCTACACTTCTTTTCCCATCATCAACTTCTCATTCACAACGTACCGCTTCTTTACTTTGACCTTTCATGGTAATCACCATATCTAGCACTTGGTCTGTGCTCACTCTTTACCTGTATAAATACCTGTACCATCATAGCCTATAGCTTCAGTCTAATCCATTTGTCTACCGTGTCAGTTGGGCTTGTCCCTTCATTGAATCTTAGATTAAGGAGGGCTCTATTCTCTTTCTGCCAGCTCGGTGTTGCTGAGGTTGAAGTCTGGCTAGTGCTCTGTTGTGAACAGCGAGCATTACACTTGGATTAGACTATATACACTACCCGGACTCTAGGGTTAAGGAGTGCCCACAGGAGCTTTCCTACGTCTTTTATTTCATTATGTCTGCACCTTTAGGACATGGGACCTGACTCCCAAGCTTTTGTCGTGTTACCATAAAAACCTTCTCAGTCCCTCCCTTGAGGTGATACCTGTGCCGGGTTCGTGCCTGGTTTATGAAGAGTGACTAGGGAACTACTGCCGTCGAGCAGCCCTAGGCCGAGCTTATATCAAACACTGGTAGTCCCTCTAGTGATAGAGGAGGTAGAGCATCAGCAGTTTTAGTTTCACTAGTATATGTGTAGTTTTGTTCCTGGTCGCTGCGGTCGCCAGAGAACGTGTTACCAAAGTTTATGGAGGCATCATTATTACCTCTGGTCGAAGAAGTATTTTTTATGTAGTTTTGCTTGCTGAGTCCCCAGAGTGTGGTTGGAAGATACCGCACAGTAAGGATCTCGTTTTCATTTTCTAGTTTTCATTTTGCCGAAGAAGAACAAGGACAAGGATGTCGACTTCAAACATAGATATCGATGATTTGGTCTCACAGATCCGAGACCTTAATTTGGAATCTGAAAGGTCATCAGTGACAAAGAAGATTGCCGACCCAGACAAGTGGGACGGTGATTGCGCAAAATTTCGAGTCTGGTGGATAAAGCTCCGCCTTTGGGTCTCGGCCCAATCCTGGAAAAATGATAAGCTACAGGCGGTAGCAGTCTTATCTAGATTCGAAAAAAGGGCAGAGAGTTTCGCCCAAATCACATTAGAAAAATATCTGGAAGCAGAGGACGACAAAGAGTTCGATGCACAAGGAAATCCCACAGGATCTCTCCTCAGAGATAAGGCATGGCCCACTTGGGGTCAACTCCAACAAGAGATCAAGGATTATTTCCAGATTGATATCCTCGCCCATGAGTCACTGAAGAAGTTGGAGGCCCTCAAATAAAACAGGCATTCTATGGATCTGTTTTTACAGAGATTCGGAGTACTTCGTCGAGAAGCCAACATCGATGACAGTTTCACCATGGAGTTGTTAAAAAAGGCAGTTGACTTCCGCATCTATGAAAGACAAAAACTAAATGCTCCATCAATGGCCTTCGATCTAGACGAGCTAGTCACTTGCTACAGAAATATAGGAAGAGCCTATGAGCAGATGGCGGTCGAGAGAGGACCCCCTGCTAGAGGACCTTCTTCTTCTAGACCACCTCCACGCCCACAAGGGCAATACTATTATCCAAGACAGCTGCAAGGGGGCTTCCAATACCCTCAACCATTGCGCCCGCCTCTGGGGCAACAACACTGTTTCACGCCTACAGGCATTCAACCAGGCCGGGGCGCCCCTATGGATATCTCAGCACATCAAGTGCCTCAAAAGGAAACTCGCACCTGTTTCGGGTGCTCTCAAGTTGGGCATATCTGGCCAGATTGCTCAAAGAACCTGAATAAATGTCGCTTCCCCCCAAAGGCGAGGCAACAAGCAATTTGGAACTGGGACACCGGTTCCTATGAGTATCCACCCGAGCCAAGCTATTCGGCTCCAGACTTCCATTCCTGTCCCCTCCCCACACTGCCTTCTCCCCCTTCCCAATCTTTCCTGCCTTCTATTGCTGCGCAATCAGCACAATCTTTTATTTCCGCTGAGGCCAAAGCCTTTTACTGAGACAAGTTTGAGGTAGAAGCTAAACAGAAAGCGGCCGCTTCTTTAAATGGACAACATTCATAGATGATGAGGGTCTCTGCGAACAAATAGACAATTTATCATTTTCTCCTTCTGTCGATGCACTGGGTGCCGGCATTCATACCATAACTTCAGACACTAGTAGTGAGGACAGTTTGGTAGATTGCACGGAGGACGATTTCCCTGTTTGTACTATTTCTTCTATTTTGCTTGCCAATAAAAATCTTCATTCCAAAAGGGCGACTCCTTGGAGCACAGTGCCGGAATTAAAATGTAGTGTGCTTGATTCCCTTGTCCAGCAAGTAGAAAATTCACCTATCTATAAATCCCTCAATTCATTGGTAACTATTGCCCAAAGATCATCCATGCTGAACTTTGGCGGAGAATTCTCTGTCGAAACAGTCTTGATGAGGAAACAGGATGACCAATGGCAGAAATCTTCTGTTCAGGCATTACTGGATTCTGGGGCTTCTCACACTTTCATCGATGAACAATATGTATTATGACACAGTATCAAACAGTATGCTATTGCTAACCCTATTGCAGTTATTAATGCAGATGGCTCTAATGGGGCTATCGGCAGGGTTACCCATATGGTTAAATTAATCATCAGCATCAATGACCATTTCGAGGTTATAGATGCTTACATCTCTCGACTTGGCTCTCATCACTTAATTATTGGTTATGATTGGCTATACCGCCACAACCCGGACATTGATTGGGTAGCTAAAACTATTTCCTTTCCCAGATGTACAGAATACTGCTAAGTCATTGGCGGTGGACCCTACCCCCCACTTCCTCATTTATGCGGCGAAAAGCCTACTATTAGGGTTATAGAAGAAGGACTCAAAGAAAAGGTGCCAGAAGTCTATCACGACTTCTTAAATGTGTTCTCAGAAAAAGAATCTGAACACATGCCCAAGCGAAAACCTTGGGATCATGCGATAGACCTAAAGGAAGACTTTGTTTCCAAAAAGGGCAGAGTTATTCCACTTTCGGATGTCGAGATGGAGGAAGTCCGAACCTTCATCGAAAAAGAACTCAAAAAGGGATATATACAACCATCTAAATCCCCTCAAACCGCACCAGTATTCTTCATACCCAAAAAGGACGGCAAAAAACGCCTTGTCATGGACTACAGATATTTAAATGAAGGCACTATCAAGAATGCATACCCGTTGCCTCTCATACCCACACTCATTGATCGGCTTAAAGGCGTTGATATGTTCACTTGTCTCAATCTCCATTGGGGTTACAACAACGTGAGAATCAAAGAAGGAGACGAGTGGAAAGGGGCATTCGTTACCCCCATTGGTGCTTACGAACCTACTGTTATGTATTTTGGTATGACGAACTCTCCACCCACGTTCCAAACCATGATGAACGATATATTTAATGACATGTACACTGTATTAATAATCTACATAGACAATTGTATGCTATTTACGAAAGGGAGAACACAAGCTGAGCACGAGGAGATCGTTAAGGAAGTTCTTCGCTGATTGGAGGAGAATGACCTTTATGTGAAACCAGAAAAGTGCCAGTTCTCCAAGGACAAAGTGGACTTTTTGGGTATGGTAGTATCTAAAGAGGGAGTCGAGATGCAGGAAAAGAAGGTGGCAGGAGTAATGGACTGGCCCATTCCTACACGTCTCAAAGGACTACAAGGCTTCCTCGGACTCTGCAACTATTATCATAGATTTATTGAAGGTTTCACAGACATCGCTTGACCCCTGAACGATCTTACCAAAAAAGACGCTCCATTCACTTGGGGTCCCGATCAACAGAAAGTGTTTGATACGCTCAAAAACAAATTCAAGACGGCTCCCCTCTTAGCCTATCCAGATCGGGACAAGGAGATGAGGGTAGAAACCGATGCTTCGGATATAGCAACCGGAGCAGTTCTTTCTGTTAAATCAGACGACAGACTTTGGCGACCATGCGCCTTCATTTCCCATTCATTCAACTCCGCTGAGCGGAACTATCCTATTTACGACAAAGAACTCCTAGCTGTAATCCGTGCATTAGAGGAGTGGAGGCACTACCTTATTGGTAGAGAAGGTTTCAAGATCTGGACCGATCATAAGAATCTCAAATACTGGAAAAAGCCACAAACTCTCTTAGGAAGACAAGCACGTTGGCATGCACTCCTTCAAGAGTTCAACTATGTCTTTATTTATAAACCAGGAAATACCAATGGACGAGCAGATGCATTATCACATCGACCAGATCATGGTGACGCAGTAAAGGACCACAATGAAAACATTACTGTACTACCAGAACATCTATTTATTAACAACGTTTCTCTATCATCTACATTTATGGAATCATTGAGGCATGAATCATCCAAATTGGGTGTAGATGCTATTCATGACTTCTCATACGTGTCTGATGACTATATTTTCAAAAACACAAAAAACAAAATCTTCGTTCCTGAACCTTTATGTATAGAACTCTTAACTTTATGTCATGATCATCCAATTGCAGGACATTGCAGACATGGACATACCATACATCTTCTTACTCGATATTTCTCGTGGCCAGGAGTCACCAAAGACGTTAAAACTTACGTAGATAGCTGCCAAGTGTGCACCCAAACAAAGGGAACCTCAAAGGCACTGGCAGGAAAACTCATTCCTTTACCCACACCTACTAGACCTTGGGAAGATCTCTTGGTCGATTTCATTACAAGATTACCTAAATCCCAAACCTACATGGCTATTTGTGTTATTGTAGACCGCTTCTCAAAAGAAGTAGTCTTTGTACCATGTTACGATACAGTTTCCTCATTGGACTTAGCTAAGATATTTAGAGACAATGTTTGGTGCATCTACGGACTACCCTCGACAATAGTTTCAGATCGAGGCCCACAATTTGTTTCGGACTTTACCCGAGAGCTGTGTAAACTCCTCTCTATCTCCCAGAAGATCTCCACTGCTTATCACCCCCAAACCAATGGACAAACAGAGCGTATTAATAGAGAACTTGAACAATATCTCTGCTCTTACATATCGAAGAAGCAGGACACTTGGGTAGAATGGATCAAATCCGCACAATTTTCCCATAACAACTCTCTCACCACCTCCACCGGTTCCATCCCATTCGTGATCACATGTAACTATGCCCCTTGCATGGGCTTCAAAGGGAAAGCGACAGGTCCAGGTGCTGAATTCGGAAAAGAGTTCGGACGATTCCATAAGGAGATAGAAGCAGCTCTCAACATATCTAAAGAAAGGATGAAGCAGTTTGCCAACAAAAGAAGGTCGGAAGCTCCAGAGTATGTTATTGGCCAGCAAGTCTGGCTTTCCACCGATAAATTAAAGCCACCCTACATGGCGAAGAAACTTACACAAAAATGGATAGGACCTTATCGGATCAAAAAGGTCTTACCAAACGCCATAGAACTTGTTCTTCCCAATTCTATTCATATCCATCCAGTAGTCAACATCTCGCGTGTAAAACCTTACAGAGAAACTCTCCCAGGTCAACCAGTACAACGACCTGACGCAATCGAGATAGACAAAGAAGGAGAAGAACAGTTCAAAATAGATTACATAGCAGGTTCATGCTTTGTAAAAAGGAAGCTACAATATTTGGTGCATTGGAAGGGTTATGATGAAACAGACCGTACATGGGAAACATCAGACATCATCAACACGGCTCCAGATGCAGTCACCGATTTCCACCGTCTAAACCCTTCCGCCCCACGCAAACTCCGAGGACTCTCCACTGCGGACTTCCAATCTTTATTTAAACCTTATGAAAACTTTACCGAATCGAACTTTCACGGGACTCATCTGGAATTCGAGTCTTAAAGAGGGAGTAGTGTAATGATAGACTATATTTTCAAACTTTTTATATACAACAACAAACACTTTACTTTTCACTTTCTTTTCGATGCATTGCACGTGACCATGGGAAAGTCACATGACCATCAATGACATCATAGCACGTGTTATTAATTTCTGCTCTTCTCTTACGCTGCTACACTTCTTTTCCCATCATCAACTTCTCATTCACAACGTACCGCTTCTTTACTTTGATCTTTCATGGTAATTACCATATCTAGCACTTGGTCCATGCTCACTCTTTACCTGTATAAATACCTGTACCATCATAGCCTATAGCTCCAGTCTAATCCATTTGTCTACTGTGTCAGTTGGGCTTGTCCCTTCATTGAATCTTAGATTAAGGAGGGCTCTATTCTCTTTCTGCCAGCTCGGTGTTGCTGAGGTTGAAGTCTGGCTAGTGCTCTGTTGTGAACAGCGAGCATTACATTTCTGGTACGAGAAAGGTTTACAGAAATGGATCTGCACTGGTCCGTTTGTATTGAATTTCCTTTCTGATCATCCAGCACAAGCACACTTGCTTGGGATCAATTTTGATGGACCCAAGGATGATGAGCCTATAGACATTGCAGGTAACTGACATCATCTAATACCAGGCATATTACTAACACTTTTTTTTAGGAACAGGTCACATCATCCAGGTGGCTTCTGCCACGAGTAGTCAAAATTCGTGGGCGAGCTCACGGCTTTCAGAAGCCATCCTGTGGGGGAACACTGAGTGCATCAAAATTGGTACCGTCCCACCAATGCCAGCACACCATTTGGATCGCAAGTATTTTCAAGGCAACATGTTGATAGCGAAACATGGGGACAAAGTCAAACTCACAGACCACATCATTTTTGCCCATGCTGCATCAAATTTAGAATTTTCTGTTGGGTGTGTGCTTGAGATACTGATTGACAATGGTCATCATCGTGTTGTCATGCATGTCACCATTCAACTATTTGAATTTGAGCCAACATTGCACCCTAGTCTCCACGTCCCAAGGCTATGCTTGACTGATCAAAAGGTTGTCATACCTTGTTTGGTGAGCTAACTTATACCTCTCCAGTCTTGCAAAACATTCTGATTCGAAATGCAAGGACATTATATGTGCTGTTAATCTACAGCACAACTGTACAGACTCACAGTGTATAGTGCTTTCACATCGTACCACCCAGCAAGAAAGGGCCCCAACAACACGAACAAAAGCCATAATCTGTCACAAGGACACCCCAGATTATTTCCTCAATACCTTCTCCATTCACAACTATGTGTTTATTCATGCTGTGTTGCCTGCATGCTTACAAAGGACTCCTTTACGTGTTGCAGCTCAGAATATTGAGAAGGTTTGCAGGCTGGTGACTCAGCAAATCCAACAGAAAAAATCCCAGCATACGTCCAGTGTTACGATTGGCCCAGGCAGGGACAAGCATAGACTCAATCGACGAGGTTGAAGCAGCTTGCTTCCAAGGGTTCGAGACAAATGGGTTTCGAGAAGTGGTAGGAGTTCTACCATAATGAGGTGTAAAAGAGTGAAAGCGTCATCTCAGAAGTGTGACGAGGACTTCTAGGTTCCAAGGTTCACAACATGCAGACGAGGGTACACCGGATTGGTGTTGAGTACGAAGGTGCAAGATGTTGAATAAT
>JBBPKW010000498.1:0-15371 GCA_038089475.1 Boletus aff. vermiculosoides | reverse complement strand
CCTTATATAGTAAAGACCGGCCCTAAACTGGTCCGTGCTCATAGTGTACCTTGGTCCATGCACATTCTAGTGTAGTATATAAGTAGTCGAACTCTCTCATGTATTCCCTATCTTTGGAATTCTCATTTTTTCACTCGAATATCGGCTTCGGTCGACTCTTGTGGTCTTTGAGCTTTTCACAAGGGGGAGGGCCTTGAAATCTTTGAGGGAAGGGTGATACCATGTCCAAGAAAGCAGGTCAGGGGAAGGGTGATGATCACTTCGATGTATGCAAACAGTGTATTCAAATTCCTTGCAATGGACTTGAGGCCACTGGAAACAATCAACGGGCCCAAACTGCCCATCCGCACGAGCACACAATTCTTTGTCACCATTGTAGGGTTTGGGGACAAAAGACATGTTTGGAGAGGTGTAAACGATCGTGCTGTCACTGTTGGAAGCAATAGATTTGGCATTGAGGCAGTTGAAGGTAGCTTGTGTGCCAAGTGAGCTTGGTACTGCAGAGACAGCCTGACAAGACTTACCATCACCAGCCTGGGTTTGAGGGGCGTATCTGGACACAGCAGTGGCCATGGTCAATGTGACTATCGCAGCTTACCATAGGATCGTGATTAGTACTGTTATGTTACATGAACAGGCACACATACTTCTTTGTAAACTGGAGAGACCTCTTTGAAGTGTGATGCAGCACAGATAAGAAAAAAGGGAGGGAAACACTTGAGTGGTGCTGGATATGAGGTGGCAATGGGGCAACTCAATGGACACAAAGTCCAAAGCGTTCTTTGCGCAACACAAAGTCTGATTGCAAGAGAAAGGGTTGAGTGGCACAAAGCCAACTCAGAAGGGAGGAGCCTGGGCCACGGGAGAGAGGAGTCCATGTCAGTCTTGATGAAGGGCAGTGGTGGGGGCTGAGCTTGGATCTTGAGGGAGCATTGGTGAGGGTTGGCAAGGGCAGGGAGCTAAAGCCTTGACTCGGAGGACTTGAGTAAAGTCTCGAGGAAGCGTTGAGGCCTGAGGGGGCAGAATGTGGAAAGATCAGGGTGAAAGGAACAACAAACCATGTGCACGATTTATGTCAGCTCACTTGCAATCATTGTTTCCCAGAATGGTAACTGTGGGTCAATCAGAGTGGAATTTAGTCAGCCCCTCATTGTTCCTTCCACACCACACTTGTCATCATGTGCCATCCTCCGAGCCACCCTCAAGACTGATGAGGACTCCTCCCTCCCGCAACCCCACCTTCGCCGACCCCTGCCACTGCCCTTCGTCAAGACCAATGTGGACTCCTCTCTCCCATGGCCCAGGCTCCTCCCTTCTGAGTTGGCTTTGTGCCACTCAACCCTTTCTCTTGCAATCAGACTTTGTGTCATGCAGAGGACACTTTGGATTTTGTGTCCATTGAGTTGCCCTGATGCCACCTCATCTCGCACATCAGTGGGGTTGAAGACTTGTTAAAGCGTTTCCCCCTTTTTTTTATTAGCATTGCAGTGAACTTCCAAGGGATCTCTCTGGTTTACAAAGGAGTATGTGCGCCTGTTCGTGTAACATAATGGTACTAATCACAATCCTATGGTAAGCTGCGATAGTCACATTGACCATGGCCACTGCTGTGTCCAGATATGCCCCTCAAACCTGGGCTGGTGATGGTAAGTCTTGTCAGGCTGTCTCTGTGGTACCAAGCTCACTTGGCACACAAGCTACCTTCAACTACCTCAATGCCAAATCTATCGCTTCCAACAATGATGGCACAATTGTTTACATCTCTCCAAACATGTCTCTTGTTCCCAAACCCTACAATGGCAATGATGAATTGTGTGCTCGTGCGGATGGGTTATTCCATTGCACACTTCCAAGGGACCTGTCCATTGGATTGCCTCGCCAGCATCCTCCCCTTAGCCCTCTGATTCAGACATCATCAGGTGTGTTTGTTCTACAGATAATATTGAGACAGAGCATATGATATCGTGAGACTTTAATATGACATTTGCTCACTGACCTCAATCTTGATAACATTAGATAATATGGTAGGTTAATTGCAAGAGCTTAGAAGCCCTTCTGAGGCATCAACATTACTTCATGAGTGCATTTCCTGCATGTCTGCAATGCTTACTTTTGTAGGCAATATAAATAAAATTTACCACTATAGCTTGAATCCTCTGAGAACATGTAAGCTAGTTGGGTGCATTAAAGTAGGTTGTGCTAGAAATGAGTGTCAGAGTCACTGTCATCAGAGTCACTCCTGCTGTCATCGCTGGCATCACTAGCCTCATCTCCATCCTCAACCTCGACCTCATCCTGTTCATCAACTTCCTTGTCGTTCGGGGTCATTCCACTCAATAAATCAAGATCTTCCATCTCTACAGCACCCTCCTCTTTGCTTTCGGTGTGTAAATTGTCATCAAGCAACCCATGTGCATGTCTTGCTAAGTACACAGCATCATGACCCATGCCAATCACTGCATAGCGTGCAAACATGTCTCGGTCAGCAAAACTAAGTGTGTTAGCATACTTTAGGTTAATATGACAAATGAAATAAAACTCACATGTTCACATAGTATCCCACCCAATCGTCAGTGTTGCTCGACAGTCTAGCTACCAATGTGCCCTTTGATAAGAGTTGATCAGTATGCCTGTCTATGAACACTAGAATGAGGTAACACCTGCGGATCACTAGAGATGGATCCAAAAACCCAAACACAGGGGTATCTCTGTCATTGGGCACAAAGCCTACCTTTGGGAGTGCACACTGCCTGAATCCCCACTTATGATCTGGGTCAATACCCAGCCAATGGACCCAGAGCACCTCCAATGTCTCCTGCGAACAGCTGACACCACCAGGACAGAAATAAACCTTGATGTGGAATGCTTTGATTAGCTGACAGTACCAGAAAGGGTGGTGGTTGGGATCTTCTTCCCTTGACAATGCCATGAGGAAAGAATGGCGGTCTAATTGTAGGCAATCATGGCCCCTGCGAATGTCATAGCTAGTTTAGTTGATGCAAAGGGTTTTTGATTCAACAATATAGTCAATGTTCAGGAGACACAATTCATTTCGCTGCTCCAGGGTGAACAACCGCTTGTTGCCATAAAAGTTGAGTTTGAGAAGCCTTGACAGCATGTGGTCCTTTAGGCTCAACAAGAAATCCAGCTAGGTACATGTAAATACATGGAGACTGGACTGATCCATCACTCACCTTGATGGCAGGGTCATGAACGTGACAAGCAAGGAGCAACGGGAGACTGAAGACATTGTCTTTTCGTACCTGGCTTGTCATGGAATGATGTAGCATTGGGGACACATCAATTCCTTGCAGGTCTGCATCAGCCCATTGGCCAACCTCCTGTTGTCATCTCATGAGAGTGTGATGACATTCTTGCCTGGTGAACTGCTCGTTGATGTCCTTCTTGTTTGACAGGCCATACATCTTCTTGATCAAATGATGTGCCAGCTCACCCTATCAAAATATTCACATCAGTGGTGTATTCTAACATGAAAATAAACAGGTTGACACATAACCTGGGTGGTGAACGAGTTGGTCATGCCAAACATCCAGATCATTCTGATGTAGTCACCAAGGGAATGAAACTTGTATGTTTGGAGATTAAATGTCTTTGGGAGTGAGGCCGAACATGGTTCCTTCTTTTGATGGCTGGTATTATGCTCAGCCATTTCCCTCCTCTGCCATTGAGCAGCTTCCGAGGGTAGTTCCCAAGTGTGGAAGGTGGCACAAGTCTCTTCTTGAAAGCAGCACAACTGATCGCCAAGACATTGTAAGGACTGCTGGAGAAGTACAAGGGAATTGTCAGTGTGAATTCAAAGCTTTGCCAATGCATGCCATTCAGATGGTTGGAAAAGAAGGCATTGAACAGATGAGTCATGGGCAGGAGGGAAGAGCTCTTCAAAAACAGGGATGGAATACTATAGTAGAACCTTATGAGTGCTGCAAGTCATCCTGAAATCACCTAAAAGACAATACCTGGAGTACCTGCTCAAAAAACCAGCCAGGTTGCTGGCTCATGTCAGCCACATTTGGAGGGAAATGGTGGATTGTGCTCAGACCAAATGGAGAAATTTGTGTAAATCTATCAGAACACCTGTCAGTGACATTCGCTGGAGGGTGGTAGACCTCACTGTTCATTGAGTGTGTCAATCCTACAAGGGTCAATGGCATATATTATTCAGAGCAGGTGTTTCAGAACGAACTTCAGGATGCTGAGCTCAAACTCATGCAGCAAGTCCACAACCAGAATCAGGTATAACTCAAATCCCAAGGGCGATAGTCGCTCACAAAAGGAGTTCTGAAAGGTATTGTGAGGTCACCGACAGAGGAACACAAGACAACAAAGAGCATTCTTACCAGAGTTGGCACAAGGGATTCAGCTTTGAGAATAGTTTCTACCATTGTACCTTTCAAAGGCCTGCCAAGCATGTAGATTGCCCGTCAGGTGAGTAAGATCTTGTTGAGCAAGTAAGATCTGGCATGAGATAACCTTGCAGCAAGATCTCGGACGAATCTGGTGCAATGGAACTTTGATTTGGATATCAGGCAGTGAGGACAAGGGCAATTGCCCTTGTCCCAGATGGCAGCAACAATGACCCTTCAAACTGTTCAGTACACAGACATACAAGGATGCCAAAGCAACTCACTTTTCTGGATAGTCGGCAGAGTAAGTAAAAATCCTGGAGTATACTCTCCTAGTGACCCCATCAAAGCATTTCACAATGATGCTGTCCTTGTAAGCCTGCACGAAATCATCATCAAGTATTATCCTCCAGACAGCATGAACAAGCTCTTGCTTGCAATGAGTCAGAAGATCACAATTGTTTTTCTTCTCACTGATTGAGGACAAGAACTTCTTGATGGACTCTGGCAACTACTTGATGTGATGAGACTTTCAGAGCAGGGCGAGAAAAGACGTCAACTTTACCAAAGGGATGAACATGATTGGATGACAACACTCAGATTGCGGGTCAGCCCGTGTGTACTTGGAGAGGTTACCAAAGAAAAGGTAAATGGGCCATGCAGACACATGCCCGAACTGAGTGAGTCAAGTCAAGTCTGACCAGAACATGAGCCCAGCAACCACCCTTTCCAACTTGCAGCTGTCATCTCTTCTCTGCTTCATTATTTCATCTTGAGCATTGTTCCAGGCATCAGAGGCATACAGTCCACCATATACACGTTGCTTGTGACTGGTGACGGGAGATTTCCAGACCCACTTGAAAGGTGTGAGATGGAAAGTCTTTGACGATGCCTTTGCGAATACCGCCCATATGACATTGAGGATAGGTCTGTAGAGGAGACCGTCCATGGAGAACGTCCAGCCATTGCCTTTCTTCTTCTTTTCCCTCATAGGTACCAATATGTTGATGGTCATACATTTCCACCTGTTGATTCCAAATATATCTTTAGGAGGAATCTCCTTCTGGGTAGCGTCAAATTGAGATGTCTCATTGGAGGCGTTGAACCTTGACAAGTCCTGTATGTTGAAATCTGGGGCTTGGAGAACCTCATGAACCAGTTGTGTGACTTCCCCGTCAGATTTCTGAGCACTGTCGGTGAGTTTCCACGTCATGAGATGCCATATAGACATATTGGACCAGGGCCACAGCAGTGAGTAGTTGCCACGCTTTCCTTCCACAGAGTCAGGGACAATGGGTTCACAGGTTTGAGTCAACTCATCCATGGAAAGGACTGAGTCGGGATTGTGCAATGGGCGATGCCAGTATGCACAAGCAATGCCAAACTTATTGAACTGTGTACAGAAGAAATCAAAGATGTGCAGAAAGACATGTGGGATGATGGAGCTGGACAAGGAGGCAGGCTGTGGGTTGACTGTGGGCAATGGAGGCTCAGGCAGCAGGTCTTGATACCTGGCAGGGAGTTGTCGTTTATGTGGAGGGAGAATCTGTTCAGGATCTGGGTCAACTGGGGCATTGGACGTGGATTGCATAGATGGTTCAGTGGGGGAGTCGACTAAGGGCTGGGTAGTTGCAGGTACATCTTGAATATTGGCTGGTGGAGATTGACTTAAAGTACCCTGGAAAAAGTGAGGAAACAGTTGAACAGTTAGAATAACTCAGTAATAAGCATGGACTTACCTCGCTAACCAGGGCTGAGATACTGACACTTGAGCCCTATGCTGAATCCGGCTGTCCAACGCCCTGGAATGCGAGTTAGTTGCATATCTTTAAAGAATTGACGACATGCACCAGTAACTCATCATCACCTACTCTGACCCGCTTGTTTGAAGGCTCCCCAGTCAAGATGAATGTTGTATTTGCCTGTGCAATTCACTCAGCTTGTGCTGGACAGTAGACACGACATGTGCTTCGATGCTGTGTCAAGCCCCTCTGGGATGAAAAGGTGCAGGGACAATTGGGATGGCACTTAAAGGCAGAGGCCATCAGCAGTAATCAGCACACCAAAATGATGATGGAAATACATGACACCAGGAATCGAAGACGGTCCCACTTAAAGGTGTGTGTTCTCTTGCACTATCCAGGCCAAAAATCCCTGATGTCAAACAGAATGATGAGAACACACAGAACCAAAAACTGGGGCACTGACCGCATGCTCTGTATGTAAGATGATAATGGGGTTGCTGCCAGGGTCGAGGCATGGCTACAGGCAATGGGGTTCACAGTTCATGTTCATGGTGTTTCCAAGTGTTGCTGCTTCATTTTTTGTCTATATACCATCTTGTCATCTGTCTTCTAGTACATAACTCATAGAATGTATTGTGAGAAAAAAAGTCATTTGTACAACTTGAACCTACAGTATGTATCTTGAGCTCTGTAGATGTAGTATGTATAGATGATAATACCATATACAAGGTCATCCATGATGTAGGTCAGATATCATGGTCATAATCAGAAGGAGTGGGTGATTTGTAGTTTCTCTCCTTACATGAGAATTTGTTGTCGTTGCTGTTGTCGTGTTCTGTATCAAATAGTACGATACCGCTGTCCCCTAGCACTGTACCATTGACATGCAGAAGATGCCTTATTTCTCTGATCTGCAAGTCCACTCTTTTCAAACAGGCTTCTGCCTCCTTGCACTTATCAACTGTGATGGTCCACATAACTTTGATTTCTTGAAGACAAAGGTGACAATATTGCACATGTGCAATGAAAGCATGGCAGCTTGCCCTGGAAAGCTCTAGCATGCATAGTGAATGAAGGTCTTCAACCTCTCAAGACTTTCTCGCCGAGACCTGCATGCAGTCATCAGTGATGCGTGTCTGTGCCACAACATACAGACCTACAGTTGTGTACACTGTCTTGACCTTCTTATGAGGGTCCCAAGCAGACAGAGGAACAGCCTCCTCAGATGGTAAAGAGAACTGCAGATGAGTGCGTTTATGAGGGTGTGGAATCTCGTGATTATTGTTGACCCACCCATTGAGGGGAGAGGAGCTAAGATCCAGGTTGGAAGTGGGGGGTGTTGTAACCATCGTTGCAGGATGTTCTGGGCTAGAAAATACTGTGCCAGTTGGCTTGGTGTCTGATGAGCCTAGTGGTGGCATTCATAATGTTGCTAACTAAGCACCAAAATATTTATTTACTAATGTGATTAAAATAGCTTGTTTGTAATCAGGTATCATAACAATATGAATGCCATCTGTCATCAGACAACCAATCAATGGATAGCTTGTGCAGCACGCTCGCGTCATAAGTACTTTCAAAGAAATGCAACGATATCAGAAGCTGGGGTAACCATGTAATGCAAATAATACAAGTGAAAGCCAGCATTTTTCCCCCACAAAGCAAGCAGAGTCAAAGTCTAATGAAAGAGAGCAACTATAGCGAATGAAAATGACAGATCTCCCAAGGTCGCTGATGCTGACAAGCATCATTCCCAGATCTCACCTGTCACAATTCACCATCATAGTGTGTTGTGATGCTGTTGAAAGCCCCAAACAAGTCCTTGTCTGGTGGCAAGTTTAGCCTGTCATCGTAGCCAGGTGTTCTGAGTGCAACAATACATCCTTGCTCCTCAAGGTGTGGTGAGCATGACTCCTCTAGGCATCGGAAATTGGCATTATCAGTTCCGTTTGACACAGCTGGAACAATCTAGACATCAAACAGGTGGATCAGTGGACACATCCAAGTCTCTTCAACATACTGGCAGCCGTGTGTGACACAAGAGTCCCCAGTTCATCTTGGAAAACTGCTTGTGCTGCTTCACCTCGCTTGCGCTGCTCCTGCTTCCTAACTGAGTCTGCTCTTCTTTCTCCAAGAGCCAGATGATGATATCTTTATAGGTACTGTCCTGCAGTTTTCTATCATTGTAGCAACACCCCCACACAAATCACCAATGTACCCAGATATCTTGGGTGTATTGTGAAAGTGTACAGGTAGTAGCCAAATATTTGCAAATGTATTGTTCCTCTCCTACTAAAAGAACAAGACCTATAATATCATCCACAGTAACCGCACTTACAAAATCAGTTCCATCTATCCCCAATCAATCATAAACAGGTGGGATATAGGGAAAGGGGGAGGGAGGAGAAAAGGGGACTTGGGACATACGAATGGCGTAGGAGCCATCAAGAGGGCGAGGAATTGTGAAGAACATAAGCACCCATTTGTATGTCAATGTGGCAAACATTTGTTGGATGAAGAGCGGAAATACACAGGCCATAGTATTTCCTTGTGAAAAGGCCAATGTCCAAAATGAGGATACAAGTTCAGGTGGCTGAGTTAGGATGACATATGGAATAAAGTCTGCCCTGCTTGGGCAGAAGATGCATATGTGTTGTAACTGGTTGACATCAATTGAAGGAAACTGTCCTCACGAGACTAGGACAAATGTACCAATCTGCAAGGTACAAGAATGCCACTTGGAAGATGAGCATGACTGCACTCATGAAGAGCTTAAAACGAAATGAGGGAGATATTCAAAGAATAAGTAAAGAAAGAATTGCAGCTGACCATCAGTCTGATGATAGGTACAACCTAGTGTATTTTTGGTAATGCTGTCCAGGCAAAGATAAACATGCCAATTGGAAGACACAGTGTGGCAACACATATGAGATATAGCTGTGCTTCCTGTTTCTTCTGAGAAAAGTGTCTCCTGGTTATAGTATACCCCATGTCTTCAGTTATACTTGGAACACATTCAGAAACCCCCACCTGTAGAGTTTATCTTGATACAAGCTGGCGAACCACCCGATAATGGCCCCTACGCTTGTGTGGTGTGAGCATCAATCAGAAACTGGCAGAGCCTCGGTGCAACTCACCTTGATGTTATATATACATATCCAGTCTGCTGAACATTGAAACCATAAATTGTTTCAAACATGGGAGTTACTGCTCTGGAGGCCCAATGTGTCAGTACATCCCTGAATTGTATACACAGGGTCACATACTCCAGCAGGCAATAAATCATGCCCCAAGTGAGTAGATGGCTGGTTCAAGCTACTTGGGTGTGGCAATGCCAGTGGTACTGCAAGTATATGCTGTCCATGTGAGCACATAGAGGGTCGATAAACGAGAGGTCCAGTGGGCACCTGGTTTGAGTGACCCAGACACAGCCCTGCAGATGGCCCAGTCATTGGAGGCATTGACATAACTGAGGGAGGGTGGATGGTCACTGAAAGAATGTTGTTAGTGTGGGAATATGACATGGGAGCAGAAAACATACATTTGCGCTGTGCCGCACTTACTACACATTGTATGGAGGGAATATTGGTCGCATTGACTGATAACTCAGCCACTGAGTGCCAGAACCAGTGTTGTAATCATCACGTATTTCTACAAGCTAGATTAGTACTACAGTTGTCGGGTACACATCAAGAAGTTACTTTTGGTGGTTGAGGGTCTGTCGAGGTAACACCAAAGGCAGGTTGTGATTCTGAGTACTAATCCACTTGTGATAATAAGTAAATGATGCTAATATGATAGCTTACACAAGCAGCATGCCACCCACTTATTTGTTATTGTTTGTTTGACCATGATCTTCCCACATTCCGCACTGATGCTTCTCCAAGTCAAGGCTTTAGCTCCCTGCCCTTGCTGACCCTCACCAACACTCCCTCAAGATCCAAGCTTGGCCCCCACCACCACCCTTTGTCAAGACCAACGTGGACTCCTCTCTCCTGCGGCCCAGGCTCCTTCCTTCTGAGTTGGCTTTGTGCCACTCAACCCTTTCTCTTGTGGTCAGACTTTGTGTTGCACAGAGAACACTTTTGAACTTTGTGTCCATCAAGTCGCCCTGATGCCACCTCATCTTGTGTGTCAGTGGGGTTGAAGACTCGTTAAAGCATTTCCCCCTTTTTTTTATTAGCATCGCAGTGAACTTCCAAGGGATTTCTCCGGTTTACAAAGAACTATGTATGCATGGTATTCCCCCTCATGCCACCAGCTCACATATTTCATGATGGACCACCGTCATCATGTGTGATTCTATCTCAATATAGCTCATTGAATATGATCCTCGTCCTCTCAAAGTAGGTTCAATACAGTCCGGGCAGCATGTTTTTCTGCTAATCACGGTAGATTAATTTGATGTGGCCCTCTTCAACAGGCAAGCGAGATGACCCCCTGCCGCCCATGATGTCCAAGCAGGCTCAATGGTGAAAAAATGTATGTATATAGCAGCATGGATCATTCTGATCAGTGATTCTGTCTCAATATAGCTTATTGAATACCATCTTTGTTATCTCACAATTGGTCCAATATAGTCCAGGCAGCCTGTTTTTCTGCCAATCACAGTCAATCAATTTGATGCAGCCCTCTTCAACAGGTAAGCAAGATGATCCCCTGTCATCCATGATGTCCAAGCAGGCTCAATGGTGAAAAAATGTATGTATATAGCAGCATGGACCAATCTGATGTGATTCTATCTCGATATACCTCATTGAATATGATCCTTGTCCTCTCAAAGTGGGTCCAATACAGTCCAGGTGGCATGTTTTTCTGCCAATCACAGTGGATCAATTTGATGCAGCCCTCTTCAACAGGGAGGCGAGACGATCCTCTGCCATCCCATGATATCCAAGGTATATAAGCAATTTGAAGTACTAAATTTTCCCCCAGTCTTTCTTGAGTCGAACTACAATGTCCACCTACCCAAGCCAAGCTGTCTCAGATTCAGCTTTCATTGACAATTACGCATGCTACAACACCATGGGTGACTCACAGGTGTCACTGACCACCAGCACCCACTCAAGCCAAACCATTTCGGATTCAACATTCACTGACAATTACTCAGGCTATGGCCCTGCAGATGGCTCACAGGTTTTGGCAACCATCATCAGCACCTACCCCAGCCAAGCTGTCTCAGATTCAATGCTTACCAACAGTTACCCCGGCCACAGCACCCCGGATACATGGTTTATTCCACAGCAACCCTCACAATCTGATCTGATCAGCATAAGGCACTGTTTTATTGTCTATGAATTGTTTACTAATTCCCAAGCAGGTTTCGGGCCCCAAAACTGATGTTCTGACATCCTATCAGAGACAAACGGATGCTTCCAGAGCCCTGACTCAAGATCAGCAGGACCAGCTCCGTGCATTTGGAAACTCTCTCTACACTGTCCCTTCCCCTCAGTCGACCCCGTCATTATCAGCTTCATTATCAATATTGCACACACCCTCACTTTGGTCATCTGTGGCTGAGGGTAATGTTCCCAAATATCATGCCTCTCGAGGAACTCGTAAGAAGGACATCAATGCCAACTCATTGAGTTGGTATCCATCCAACATGAAGAATGTTTTGATGTACGTGCAGCGCATGTTGGTGAATGATATGATCAACAAACTCAGATGGCCATATGGCAAGACGGCATGCAACACATACAAGACCTCCATACAAGAGGCAATGTTACAAGCAAATGATGCCCTGCATGAATGTAAGTGGCTTGATTTTTGTATTCTATATACTAACACATGGTAATAGAGGTTCTTCTGACATGTGAAATGGAAACAGTGGTAAGACCATTCTTTCTCTTCTCTGATTCTCCTTTGACATACATCGTAGATACTAAAAGGACCTAGCTATGTGTGTTGTAAGGCTGTTGAATATGCTGAAGAGTTCGCTGAAAAGTTTTTCATGACAGACAATGCTGAGTTGCTCACTGATCTGTCCAAATACCAAGCATGGAAAATCACACATCTAGATCTGATATTGGACCATCAGAAACTGTCGTTTTTTTTAATGAACATAATCCCACAGTGTGTTGTTTTTGATGATAATTGCTGCTGTTTTTCTGATCAATGATCATACAAGATGACATTGTCCGATGGTTTGGAAACTCGATTCTGGAATCCTTTCATATCAACTTTTGGTATATGAGTAACGCTTCACCTATCAAGTACTTCTCATCCACTTATCATACGACACCAACCCAGATGTATGCATTGTCTGCCACAGCAGTATGTATGTCTATCTGTGACCTGTTCAGTAACACTGAACACAACTCAAATGCTAGCTCCTTTGTGCCTGCTGGCGGGTTGCAATGGGGTGGAAGCACAACTCTGGAAACACCTTGCCATTCTCCAGCAAGAACTATGGACACATCTTTGATGCCTATCACTTTGTGTTGGTACAGTACCTGAACCATCCAGACATTAGTCAGGCATTCAAAGAGCAACTCGATTTCCTAAATTCTCAGGGACTGTAAGTAGCAGGTCATGTATTCTAAATTGAAGCTGATAAGATGATCTGGTAGAAACAAATTAGAGCTGTCTAGCTCTACTCTGTCATCACCGAAAAGAGTACTGCCAGTCTATGTCCCTCCTCCACAGCAGGCCAAATCACAAGTCTCTCATTCGCAGTCTGAGGCATCAACATCTTGTCTCTTTTCAGCAGAGTATGAGTATTACCCTGAGGAAGATGCCTTTTCATCCGGAATTTCATTTCAGTTCTGATCCCACCCATATATGTGTCCAGTAGCTACTCATGTTAATACCAATCCACTTGTGACAATAAGTAGTATTATACCGTTTGATTTACTTGGAAGGGATGGTAAATTGTGCACAATAAGTAAATGGTGCTAATACGATAGCCTACATGACCAACATGCCACCCACTTATTTGTTATTGTTTGTTTGACCACAATCTTCCCACATTCTGCACCGACACTCCTCTGAGTCAAGGCTTTAGCTCCCTGCCCTCACCAATCCTCACCAATGCTCCCTCAAGATCCAAGCTCAGCCCCCCCCACCACCCTTCATCAAGACTCTCTCCCACGGCCCAGGCTCCTCCCTTCTGAGTTGGCTTTGTGCTGCTCAACCCTTTCTCTTGTGGTCAGACTTTGTGTCATGTAGAGGACACTTTGGACTTTGTGCCCATCAAGTCACCCCAATGCCACCTCATCTTGTGTGTCAGTGGGGTTGAAGACTCGTTAAAGCATTTCCCCCTTTTTTTTAGCATCACAGCGAACTTCCAAGGGATCTCTCTGGTTTACAAAGAACTATGTATGCATAACTCAGTGGGATTGAAGATTCATTAAAGCCTTAGGCTTTGGACCACAATCTCATGGACCTTCTCAACCACCCTCTCACCTTCCGCAATGTTGTCGCATCCGTGGCTCAGACCCAACTCCATTTTTTGGCCATCATGGCATTCCTTGACTACGTCCTCCCTCACATCGCCCTCCCTCCTTCTGCCCCTCCCCCTATCCACTCTGTGTTCCATTTACAGAGGTATGTATGCTTATTCCTGCAGCAAGTTGGTGCCAATATTAATCCCATCCATGTACCATAGTTATATCCTCCAGGGCCATAGGATGTGCCACAGTACTGACTGCTGTCCAAGGTGAGCTTCATCCTGCACACAGACAAAACACTACTTACTGTTGTTCCCCTTGTGCCATGCAATTATGTGTGCTGCATGCAGCCAGAAAGCCCCATGCACCTCATAAGATAACTTGTTGGCTCGATGGAGCACAACTATTTGCGAATCGTTCAATCCGTGCTTCAACAAATTATTGATGACAACTTTGTGAGTTTCAATGTTGTCCCTCCAGAGCATGATGGTCTTCAACCGCTTACAAGCCAGCAATTTCAGCAAAGTGTCAGTGGAGGGGCATGACAATCTCCAGCTGATGGAGAGGTGAGTCAAGTTCGATAAATGCTGGAACCCTGTAGTAACAGCTTCCCAAGTCCAATTCATGGTCAGATCAAGATGGGTAATGCAGTGGAAGGCAGTCACGTCAGGGAGATGCATGAAGCATGTGCCAAACAACATGGCAGGATCGACTGAGAGGAACCTCAGGTAAGTGAGGCTATTGACAGTGTTGAGGATCATTTTGAAGTGACAGAAGCTATTACCTCCCACCCACAGGTTGAGGTTTGTCAGATGAGGACAAAGGTGAAGGAGCATTGCAGTGGTGCTAGGGAGGACGGAGATGTCGATGAAAAGGTAGACAATAGTCTTTGACCAAAAGGTGAGCGAGACTATGAGTCACCATGTGTCAAGTTCTGAAAAAATGGTGATTTTTCTGTAAAGGATAGGCTCGACCCTTTGCATGAAGGATTTCAGCACAAAGTAGGATAGTCAGTTGGAAGACCAACCATTCTTTCATGTGTCAGGCCACTAGTATGTAGTTGCACAGTTCTCTTAGCTCTCTGCTCACTGATAAAAAAATCATGCGTTCCAGCTCATCTGGGAGAGCCGACCAACAAAGCTTGTATGTGACAACCATGGGGAGAAGGGACTGGTGGGATGAGCAGTGGACTGTAGGGAGATGATGTGTGCCTCCAGAAGGTGAGGGGAACTTATATTCCATGTCATAGATGAGCTACTGATGCACCTTGTCAGGATGTATGTGGACTCGGAAGGATCATGCATACCAACTTTTGGCAGGCAATCCATCATGTTTGCCTGTTCCTATCCCATCCCTCCATTTCTCCCCTTTTGTTTACACTCTCCTTGTTTTTTTCCTGCCTTCATCCCTCTAGCAGAAAACCGCAATATAAAACGTTGTTGGCTCTTATGGTTAGAGGCATCAGGTAAATCGCATAATTGTGAAGTGGCAACCAGTCAAATCATGCCAATAGACCATTTCAGATTTGAGCAGTGTATAGGACCGGTCCTAAACACTCGGTTAACACAGGACCAAAAGTTGATCCTGGGATCACAGGACTGTGCAGGACCATGAGTCAACTTCTTTTTTGGTAGGTAGTACAGGGCCTCTGATTGCACCTGCCTACACTGACCCTCGGCAGTCAAATGGTTCTGTTGGCTAACTGCTCAATTGAAGTGACCCGTCAGAAACATTATGTGATGATACTATGTGAGCCTATCCCCAGAACTTCTTGAAAACCTGGGCCGTGTGTGCTGTTTTTGCCAGACTATCACTGCCTGATTGGTGTCCACTTCAAACGTCCTTCCCCTGAACCCTGACACTGCTTTTCT
>JBBPKW010000497.1:0-15373 GCA_038089475.1 Boletus aff. vermiculosoides | reverse complement strand
CAGATCCAGGATTCTCTTGAGTTGTGATCAGAAAAGTGGATTAAGTGGTCTAAGTACAATAATTTCTGTACCTGGGAAGAGATATGTGTACATAATCATCAAGATGCAATCATGAATGAGTGGTGGTTGGCATACTTATTGATGTAGAAGGAGTTGAATGTGTCATATGAATGATGTGGTTTTAATTTGAGTGAGATGGGGTGAGTGCCATAGACAGGTATTAGGTGTGCTGCATGGTAAATTGAGTCAGTATGGATGATTGCATAGTTGGGTTGATGGTTGGGAAGAGTGGCCAGGCATACGATCCACATTCTGGTGGACTCATCTGGTTCCTCACCAACCTTATTGAACCATTGTACAACTGCACAAGGGTAAGTGATGCCCTTATAGACGAAGGAAAAAAAAACAAAAGACCTGGGCAATTTCATACCCATGCATCCCCTCTGCATTGGGATCTGTTCCAACAAACACACAGTCATAACAAGGGTCCTCACCCCTCCACGACAGACAGGATCTGATGTATTCCTTATGCATCCCACTGGTTCTGCTCAAATCGCTGGGTGCATAAAATCTGGAGGATGTAGAATTGAAGACAAATATAGCCCCATCATAGTAGGGAAGTTCCGAATATGGAACATCCACAATATCATGTGGATCACCAGGATTCAGGGAATCAAACAGAAAGCGTTGGAGAAGGATTGCCAAGTTGGGAATGGCAAGCTCTATGACTAATGCATGCACAGTTCTAGCATGTTTATATTCTGTAAAGTTATATGAGTAAAAACTTGAATGACTCCACAAAGGACAAATATACAAGAATGTACATGGCTTTCATGAGAGCTCAATATGTGCTGCAAGTATGGTTGTGCCATGATCTGCCTCACTGTCCTCATTGCCAGCCGAAACACTTGTGGGGGGGTTTGAAACATTGTCATTAATGGGAGAGGTGTGTACTAAACTGTCTGCAGGTGTGGTCAGTGGAGCCATTTGAGCTTTCATGGTTAGAAATCAGCCATCGGGTAGCTAATGGTTGAGAATCTGATTTCATACCTATTGATCTAAGGGCATTTGATGAGCATGTTCCATTGAGCATGCCATGACAGTTGAAGTCAGTCTGCACAGCCAAAAGCTTGTTGAGTTGCTGATTAGTAACAAGTATCTGACCCAGTGCCTTGTACTTGTTTGATCGGCAGTATGGTTTCTTTACTGTGGTAATATGTTTATTTTCTGTTATTGATGAGCAGAGTCCGTTTGGTGCACCAAAGAGCCAGATTAGCTCAGGGTAGTGCTTGATAGCATGCTGACGGGGAAGCGAAAATGTTGAAATGACACCCATCATCTTGAAAACTTCATGGCAGTGATGGAAACATTGGATGGCATTGTTGATGCTACTTAGCATGAAGTCCATTATAACGTTTTGACAGACAAGATAGCACATTTCTAAGAATGTGTGAAAAGTGCACACAACATCATCTGGGACATATCCTTGAATTGCTGCAATGTATACCTTATGGATTTCGTCACAAAAAATGAAAAAATATCCATAAAAAAGATCGACAGACCTTCATCAGTGCCTTGGAATCATTACCAGTCCATTGTTTGAATCCTTGTCCCTGCAGGAACCGACAGAGGCCAGTGAAAGATGCTATAGCAGCAATACTATTGTATAGCATTCAGCAATACACAACAAAAAGGCTGAATAATGACACGGACCGTTGGTTGATGTCATCCATGATATTCTCAGCTTGTCATGTCGATCCTGATGATTGTAGAATATATTTCTCTACCCAATCAACTAAATGATCTTTAAATGACCCCTTAATGAGTTGGTGAAGTATATCAGGAGCGATGAGTTGATGTATGTTGGCACAAGGAAAGTCATTTGTAAAAGGCTAGAAAGAGACAGAATTGATCAGTGTTGCCACAATTTGGATAGAAAATACATACAACAAGGCTGGCGACAATGCCAAAATCATCCCACATTTCATCTATGGTTGCACATTGAAACAATGTTTTGGTCAACTGCTTGCAATGATTTATACTATCTGGATCTGAGTCAAGTGTACCGCACATTGCGGTACAGCTACAATAAGTGTCATTAGTGCCAATATCCATGTCTATTCTGCTCATTGAACACCTACCATGCACACCAGCCACAAACAATGCAGGCAAGCAGTGCTTGCTCCTCATAATCAGCGATATATGGACCAAGGCCATATATAGTCTTTTGAAAATGTCCATCACCGTAGCGCACAATCTCGGAGATTTCCATCACCTGCTTTAAGCTTTGAAAAATTGTTGACAGCGAGTTGTGAAATAACTGATGACAGAACAATTGAAATTCCTTGTCTGATGAATGCTCTTTCATTGCTTAATACATAAACAGATAAAGTCAGTATGACATTCATGTACAGGTGAGTTTGGCTGCATCAGCACATGTCATATAAACTTACTTTTTGGGATGGCCAGAAATCCAATTATGACAACAGCATCCTGATGTGCATGATGGATGGTATTGTGGACATTACCAATTGACATATAGAGTGGGTAATATTCATTATTGCCAGTTGCAACGGATACTGTAGTTTTGTCACTTCCCAAAATTATGGGAATGAATGTAGATCCACGTGTCCTCAGATCTTCAGCTATTTTGTCCTGGGTAATAACTTGTGAGGTGCAAAGCCCACCCTACGATGATCAGCTTACCACATGGAGCCATGCCCAATCTCCAGACATGAAGTCTTGATATTACCGTTCATCGCTTTCAACAGAGTATTTCCAGTATGGCCTATAGTCAAACAAGTCTTTGAAGTCTGGGTTTGTGAGCATATTGTGAAGGCAAATGAGGGGATCACGAAACCAAACATTGAATATTTGGTCCATCCATGGTGGCTGCTGGTTCAGCGATGGCTGATCGCCTGGATATTTGACATGAAATTTTGACCATTTCGTCCCAGCCAATGGAGTGTTGTCAATAACATTGTACAGATGCTTTGCACTTTCGAATGGTGGCATATGTCATTCAGGATTGTCGGGATTTGCCTCGAATAAAGTTGCCGCCCATATATCCATGAGTGTGTCAATCTGCTTGGCACTCATCTCAATGCGTTGATACAGCAAGTCAGCCACTTCAAATTGGGTATGACTGGTATATGGAGTCCAGTCATCATCTGAGGTGCTGGTATAAAGCAGTGGTGGTTGTGCATCATGTGGAAGAAAATTTCCATGTGCATTGCAAGGCTGTCCTAAGATAAATCTGTTTGTAGCTATCCAAATGGTGAATAAATATCATTACCATTCAAATGAGGGTGAAGTACTCGGCGCAAGGTGCCACCTGTCCTCAGCTCTTCATCAGATTGTGGGTTTGGGTTATGGCCATCCTCATTTTCGGCTTCAAATGATCCAAGAGGGAAGCAGGAACATGTTGACGGATTCAGAGATGGGGAGAGCTCCAAGGATGGCAGGCCGCCACAGCTGTGGTGAATAATTGGATGGGCTGCCAGGCGATGTTTAGTTTGACCAGCGAGAGTTTTGAACCAGCGGTTGCATCCTTGGTGCTCACATGGAAGTTGCAAGGCAAGATTTGCCGTGTGTGAACCATCCCTTCAAGGTAGCATTATAATGTTCTGAAAATGGCGAACTTGGTGTTCCTGAGGCTCATTGACTCATTGTTTGTTTGCACTCAAGGCATGCCACTTACAAAAGGTGGCCAAAATTTGACTTGGTGGCTTGCTGTCTCACATCCACCGCCTGTTAGCATTTTACTAGCCTTGCTTTGAGTCATCTGTCAGCGACCATATTATTTCCCAATGAATACTCAATGTACCCGGGCCAAGAATGCAACCACTCATCTTGGAGCTATCATCCTTGCAGCATAGAGCAAGTGATGAACCAAAGCAGAGAATCAGGCCGATGACAATCATGCAGCAGCTGAGAAAGCTGAACAAGAACATGTCGTCACTATTGTGAAGTTAGTTATGCAGCTATGTGAAAAGGAGCAGAATGCTGCTGCAACCGTAAGTCGTAACACTGACCTGTTTATTCTGTCCATCATCATGATCTAATCTGCATTGTTACAGGAGGGTCAAGTCTCTGGTGTGAAAAGCACAAGCACCTGTCCCAATAGCAAGTCAAGCGATAGGGCAGTAGAGCAAGGTCAGTAATAGCATTTGAGTTTCTGCAACGAAACAAGAACTCACTGGTACCAATGTTGTAGTAGGCAACATGTGTCAGACACAGTCTGAAGGGCAGGCCAAGGTGACGGTGGCCACTGGCATTGCAGGTACAAAATTAAGAAGGGGCAAGATCTCACTGAAGGCAAAGATCAGTGAAGTGAGCAAGACAATCAGCGACTTGGATGCTGATGGGAATGGCAATGCCTCACGTGCATTAGAAGCAAACTTGTCACAATATCTGCCAAAGTGGGTACTCACATGCTATCACACCAACCATGTTACTTCTTACTGAGTCCATGCTATTGTTTGTGAATCTATTGATTGCTAACTATGAGTCCACTGATAGAAAATCCTCTGTTGGTGGCATAATCAAGGAATGGGCTGCATGTGTTCATGAGAAAACAACACTGCAGTCCACACCCATGAAGGCTTCAAATATGTCAATCTTGGTGTCCGCACTCAGTGGTCAGCCTAGCCAGGCGACGACATTGAGTGCTCAAGCCACTACTACTACTCAATACTCAGAGACAGATGCTGATATTACAACCAAATTCGGTGGCTTTGATCTTGATTGTGATGACGATGACGATGATGAAGAGTGAAAGGCAATGCTTCCCTATAAAGGAAAGGAAAGTTCAAACAAGAACATTGCTCTGGTGCGTGCTCGATATGCTATCTATTTCTCAATTTACAAAGCCATTCACTGAACTAACCATGGTACTAGGTCGTTCCCTCCACTTCAGACAGCAACTCTGAGATAGAAGCTAGTCAAATCCCTCCCTGGTATAATAACTATGAATGTACCCCTCCTCCAACTCAGCCCCAGGTGCCTTCGGGTGTAATGAAGAGAAAGATCAAGGATATTCCAGACAGTGATCCCAAAGACGAGGAAATAGCTGAGCTTGGCATGAAAATTGATACTGATATGACGTGTGAGGTAAGAACAACAGCATCGGTAGGTCTCTGTTTTTTGCTTTGAGTTTATGCACTCATGCTTAGTTGATGTCACAACAGACAATGGTCAGCATCATTCACGCAGACCACAATGTTCAGCCAATGCTGAAGAAGGCCAAAACAGAGCCAGAAGATACTTCACTCAGAACAAAGACCAGAACTTCAGGCACTACAAACAAGTCTCGTGGTGATTACAAGAATAGTGACCTACCTGTCCCTGCAGATCAGAGGTGGACAAACATATTCATGGATACTGTTATTCTCTGGGCTGGGGGACAGTCAAGTGTTTGGTCTATTTCTGATGAGACCCTAGCAAGGGCACTCCAAGAAATCTTTTCCATTGTCTACCCTGATGTTCAATATGAGGTTACCATTCAGGGTGCTGTATTTGGAGTGGTGTGTCATCCCCTTGCTTCATTTTTTCTTGTCCCCCTCATTGTCCCTCACCGAAACATGGATAGGTATCACAGTGTCTGCTTGAGTGGCACAGCAGATTTGGATCCACCGCCCTTGTTATGGTCATTCACTATTTCTGGGAAATCACCAAAGGTACTACAGAGTCAGAGTCAGCTAATACATTGATCCAACAAATTGCCATGCATCTGATTGCTCCACCACATTTTTGATTCACGCATGAAGACTGTGACAATCTCAATCCTACTCACAATTTTCACTCTGACTTCATTATCAAACTTGTTTCAAATGCCCATTTGAGCAAAACCCTCCATGCCGTCGATATCCCATCTTTGGGAACTGCTGTGCTGCAGAAAGGCTATGGTATGGAGAGTGTCATTGCACTTGCATTGGCTGTGGTAAAATTTTCTTGCGCCATTTAATCCAATATGCTGACTTTGTTATCAAAGCTCGATGTTATGATTGGCCTCTGACTACATGTTAACCTTTTCTTTTCTTCACTGTTGTCTTCACTTGTACCTTTGTCAGTTACCGAGTTCAAACCTGACCTATGCCTTCTTCTTTTCTCTCCTCTTCTACGCTGACTTAATATACACCTTCCATTATGTTCTACAATCTTCTTCCATCAGTTAGCATTCAATTACCAATCCTTCTTTCACTTTCTATGAACTTCTATTTTCTGTTGTTTGCTTCTCTCTTTCCAAATGCATATAAACCCTCGTAGCCTATCTTGTATTCCTCAAGTTAGACCTACTCAGGCTAATCTCACACTTTGCTCTGACCTCTGGTCCCCAAGTCTTCATCTTACTTTTGAGTAGACGCTTGCTCTCTCTTTCTCTGATGACGCCTTAGGCATTAGACCTCTGGCCTTCGTGTACGACACCTTTGGCACAAGACCACAGGCCTTTGTATTTATCACAGACACTCTCTGTGAAAGTACTCCTGCTCCCTCTTGAGACCGAGTCTATGCTTACCCCTACCCGGGTCAAACATAACAGAAGGTCTAACTTGATTTCATCGAAACTACCTTCACTGTAGCTCTCCACCATTTCCTCTCGACACCTCCCTGACTGCTGGTGGCACTCCACCCCAGCTGACGAAGAAGAACCCTTGTCCTCTGACCCCAGCCCTGAACAGCAAGAACCCTCATCCGACTCCAACCCTGACCTAGACCTCCCCCTCTATCAGGAACCTGATGAAACCCTTGACCTCTCCCACGAGTTATCCTCTACCCTCCATCTCCCATGACCACCCACTCCCCCATCCCCCACCCCCACCTTGTTGTGACCCCCCGTCTTTCCTCCCCCACCACCCACACCACAACCCCCATCTCCACTGATCCCACTGCCGTTCCTTTGCCCACCATTTATTCCCCCACCAACCATGTCAAACAAACCTGTTGAACTCTGCATTGCCACCCCTGAAAAGTATGACAACTCGTACGACACTGCCCTCCAATGGCTCCATTTAGTCCAGTTTTACCTACACGTAAATAAGGACACCTACAAAGACAACGATAAGCAAATCACCTTCGCCCTTTTATACATGACCACCGGCTCTGCCCTCACCTGGGCCACAACATTCCGAAACAAGTGCATCACTGGTAACGTCCTCACCCTAGGATCCTTTGCCAACTTCGTATCCAAATTCAAGAAGTCATTTGAACACCGAGACATCACCAGGAACACCATCGCCTGGCTATCCACCAAGCAGATGACCAAAAACAGGAACAGGACCTGGTCCCCTTCCCTCAACGAATATATCTCCCAGTTCCAAAACTATGCCGAACATGCTGGAATCACTGACCCCAATGTCCTCATTGGATACTTCTCCACCGGAATCAACCCCACCCTGATGAAACAGATCATGGGAATGGACACTGTCCCCTCCACCATCACCAAGTGGTACGCAAAAGCCATCCACTTCCAAACCCAATGGGAGCAGTCAGAAGAAATCGCCAAATGGAGTTCCAACCCGATCTACCACCAGTTCACCATGCCGAACCCCCCGAAACCCAAAGACCCGAATGCAATGGACATGGATGTCATTAAAGTGTCCAAACTCACCCCGGAAAAAAGAAAACGCTGCATTTCCAACAAACTCTGCTTCTGCTGCCGGAAACCTGGGCACATAAGCAACACATATCCCCACTTTGCCAAGAGACCCTTCGAGAAGAAGGTCCAACAAGTCGCTGAACCCACGGAAACTGTCCCTAAGCTCAAAGAAGTCAAGGAGGACCCCAGTGTAACCAGGATATTTTTCGAAAAGATGAATTTTTAGATAGGGAGACTCGATCAACATGAACCACTCCCTCCTCTACTTGTGCTGTAACTGTACAATCTACGATGAAATCTATGCAAATCCCTGTCCAGATTGTAGTACCCTCGCACACCTTGAAAACTGTCGACTCCACTGCTCTAGTAGACAGCAGTGCAAACATCTCCTGCATTGACTGGGACTTCATTAGGAAACACCACCTTCCCCTCACATGACTCCAAGAACCCCTACGTGCTCATAACACCAACTCCTCCCAGAACAAAAATGGAGACATCCGATTCTCCTGCACCCTCTTTGTCTCCCTCAATGGACTTATCCACCACATCCTGTTTTATGTCATGGCCTGCAGACAACAGAACATGATTTTAGGACTCCCCTGGCTGAAAACTGCCAATCCTGTCATTGACTGGACAACACAGACCCTCTGGATCGAAGAATCGACCGACCAGTCCAAAGACCTCCTTCTCTCCCATGAGGTTGACACCAAGTGACACACCTCCACATACTACTGACCCACGCCACCTCCCCTGCACCATGTCAACATTGACTCCATCGCCAACGATTATCTTGAAAGTTTCCTCAAAAGGGAAACTGAAACCCAGGACATCAACCGAGCTCTGGAGAACTGAGCCCTCTTCCAATACATCCAAGACAGCCGTCGGATCACCCCCCAGACCTCACCTATTATCATGAAGCTCACCACTGCCATGGAGCTCGCCATAGAAGCTGAGAAGGCCAAATCCAAACCCATCCTGCCCCCTGAGTACCAATGATTCTCCTCGGTCTTTTCAAAGGAGGCCACTGACCACGTACCCCCTCTCGACCCTACGACCATGAAATCAACCTCAATGACTCCTTCATCCCAAAAATCGGAAAGGTCTACCCCTTGTCCACTGATGAACAGAAGGCCACTGAAGCCTTCCTCACAGAAAACCTCACCTCCAGAAAGATCCGTCCCTCCAAATCCCCCCAGGCTGCACCCTTCTTCTTCGTAAAGAAGAAGAATGGTGACCTCCGCCCCTGCCAAGACTACTGCTACCTCAACAAACACACCATCCAGGACACCTACCCACTACCCCTCATCTCTGACCTGATGGATAAACTACGCGGGGCTAACATTTTCACCAAATTCAATGTCAAATGGGGATATAACAACGTCCACATCAAAGAAGGACACCAATGGAAGGCCACCTTTGTCACTCACAAGGGACTCTTCAAACCCACTGTCATGTTTTTCAGACTCACCAACTCCCCTGCAACCTTCCAATGCTTCATGAATGACTCTTTCCACGACATGATCTCCAAAGAGTGGCTCGTTATTTACATGGACGACCTCCTGATCTTCTCCCCTGACCCAAAGGTCCACAAAGAGCATACCAAATGTGTCCTCCAATGCATGATGGAGTTGGATCTCCATCTCAAGCTCGAGAAATGTACCTTCGCCACCAGCAAAGTCGACTACCTCAGTATGATCATCAAACCCAGACAACTTGCCATGGACCCAGTAAAGCTTGATGGTATCGCGAAATGGCCAACCCCCACTAAGGTAAAGGATGTCAGATCCTTCCTAGGCTTCGCCAACTTCTACTGTCGTTTCATTCCTGACTACTCCAACATCGCCTGACCACTCCTTGACCTTACCAAGAAAAACTACCCCTGGGAATGGTCCCCACCATGTCAAAAGGCCTTTGACCACCTCAAAATATTATTCCTCTCCAAACCCATACTCCATCTCCCTGACCTCTCTGCTCCCTTTGCTGTCGCAACCGACACCTCCAAATTCGCTTCCAGTGCTATCCTCCTTCAAACTGACTCTAATGGAGACTGGCACCCCTGTTCCTATCTCTCTCAATCCTTCGCCCCTGCCGAATGCAACTATGACATCTATGACCATGAACTCCTCACCGTCATCCATGCCCTAAAGACTTGGCGACACTACCTCCATGGTTCCCCCTTCCCAGTCCAAGTGTTCACAGACCACAAAAACCTCACCTACTTCCATAAACCACAAGCGCTCAACTGTCAACAAGCCCACTGGCTCATTGACCTCTCTGACTTCGACCTTAAAATGGTACACATCCCAGGGAAACTCCTTGCTGGACCTGACACCCTCTCCCGCTGCCCCAACCTACTACCCACCGACCCCACCAACAACACCGATGTCACCCTCCTTCCCCCATCCCTCTTTGTCTCCCTCATCAACTCTGCCCTCCACCAACACATCCACCACTCCTCACAATCCGACCCCCTCGTCATCCAAGCACTTCAATCTATGGATGAACATATTCCCTCCACCTATTCCTCCCGCCTGTCGGACTGGCAACTCACCGACGGCATTCTTACCTACCAAGGCTGTATATATATCCCTGCCGACAATGCTCTCTGCTGCTCCATCCTTGCCTGCTGCCATGACCACGAAACCGCCAGACACCCCGGCTACCAGAAAACCCATCAGCTTGTTGCATCCGAGTTCTGGTGGCCTGGCTTAGCCTCTTTTGTCCGAAACTACGTTGACGGCTGTGCCACCTGTCAACAAAACAAGGTCAACATACACCCCACCATACCCCCACTTTCCCCGATCAAATCCACCAGCTCCCGCCCCTTCCAACAGATTTCCTGTGATCTCATCACCAGGCTGCCCCTGTCCAATGGCTTTGATGCCCTATTGGTCGTGGTCGACCATGGGCTTACAAAGGGGGTAATCCTATGCCCCACTAAAACTACTGTCACTGCCGAAGGAATTGCTGCACTCTTTTTTCACAAAGTCTACCTCCACTTCGGACTCTTTGACAAAGTGATCTCTGATCAGGGACCTCAATTTGCCTCCGAATTCACAAAGGAGCTTGGAAAACTCCTGAACTATGACCTCTCCCTCTCCACCGCTTATCACCCCCAATCCGACGGGGAAACCGAATGAGTCAACCAGGAAATTGAAACCTATCTCCGAATCTTCTGCAGTAACCTCCCTTCCACCTGGGCAGATTCCATCTCCCACACCGAGTTTGCCCACAACCACTGTCCCTATTCGGTCACCAATCAATCCCCATTCTTCCTCATGATGGGGTATGAACCCCGTGCCCTGCCCGCTATCACCCCCGAGTTCCCCTTACCCACAGTTGAAGAATGCATCAAACAACTCTCCGCATCCTGTGATGAGGCCCTCACCTGTCATGAACTTGCCAGACAGACCATGGCTGCACACACCTAACAGCGATTCTCTCCTTTCAAGAAAGGAGGCCTAGTCTGGCTGGAGGCCCGAAACCTCAGGTGATCCATCATCAATCCCAAATTCGCCCCAAAAAGGGAAGGCCCATTTCCCATCACAGAAGTGCTGTCCCCAATCACCTATCGACTCCGTATCCTGAAAACCTGGAAAATACACCTGGTATTCCATGCCTCCCTTCTATCGCCCTATCGTGAAAACCCCATCCATGGGCCCAATTTCCCCAGACCCCCTCCTGACCTGGTCCAAGGGGAAGAAGAATACGAAATTGAACGCATCCTATGCCACCACGGAACCCCATCATCCCGCCAATTCCTGATCCAATGGAAAGAATTCCCCCTGGAGAAGGACTCCTGGATCCCAGAGTGGAACCTAAAGCATGCAAAGTCCACTCTCCTAGATTATAAGAAACAACACCCCAAGACCTTCCCCACCATCACCTCTCCCACCTAAACCCACACCAAACATGCCCTGCTCTGACCACCTCTCTGTCTCTTCCGTCTCCTCTGTCTCCAACTCCCTCACTACCATTTGCAACTCCTCCCTCTCCTCCATCTTCTCCATTCCCTACTCCACTACTGTAGTCAACGACATCTCTCACCCCATCACCCCCATGTCTGAAGACCCTGACACCGTGTGGCCCCCTCTTGTCCAGTGGCCCACCTCCCCTACCACCCCACCCCCTCCCACCGTCCTCACAGTTGACATGCCTATGGCCACCCACCGTATAAGGGAAGACCTCTCCGACACCAAGGTAATCAAATGGATCACCACTCACACCACAGAGTCCTGCCTAGCCCAACCCATCTCCATGCACTTAGACCTGGCCTCCCCACTATACTCTCTTTACCAGGCCTTTCTCCAGAACGAACGGCTATGTCTATTCCACATCCGCCCCACCACCTTGGCCGACCAAGCCCTCCATGCTACCATCCTCACCAACATCCACTAGCAGGTGCAAGGAGCCCTCATCGTCACCATGCACCAACTCAGCATGGACAAATTCCTCGCCGACCTCGACCAATACTGCGAGAAACAAGCCAACGTTAGAAGGAAGATCCGTGAAGTCACCCAATACACCCACACCCCCTCCACGTCCTCATCCCCCCTCAACTCTGAAGAGGAGTGTATCCTACAACGTACCGAAGCCTACTGGACTGGGGCCGATGGCACCCTTGCCCTCCCATCCACCCATCCTAGATACGCTGAAATCTGTCAGCAATGTCACTGACTTGGACACTACCGCATTGGATGTCGTAGTTACCAATGCCTGACCTGCCTTATCTGGGCACCTGGCCATGTACTCACCCAATGCCCCTTACAATGAGTCCCTCCTTCCCCGTCTACCTCCTCCTCATCTCGCTCCTCCCACAGGTCCTCCTCATCTTTGCAAAGGAGTGTCTGTTTCATCCCTCAACCTAGGATGCACACCACCCAACCATGCCTCACCCCCCACCCCCACTCCCCCATTGACCATGGGGATGATGTATACGACAATGTCGCCTGGGGAAACATTACTGGCTCCCTGGGCCCCTCTTCGGCAGACTTATTTTAGAGGAGTTCTCAATAGGGTTTCGAAACCTACAAAGGGGGTAATGTTACAATTGGCCTCCAACTACATGTTAACCTTTTCTTTTCTTCACTGTCATCTTCACTTCTACCTTTGTTGGTTACCGAGTTCAAACCTGACCTATGCCTTCTTCTTTTCTCTCCTCTTCTACGCTGACTTAATATACACCTTCCATTATGTTCTACAATCTTCTTCCATCAGTTAGCATTCAATTACCAATCCTTCTTTCACTTTCTATGAACTTCTATTTTCCGTTGTTTGCTTCTCTCTTTCTAAACGCATATAAACCCTCATAGCCTATCTTGTATTCCTCAAGTTAGACCTACTCAGGCTAATCTCACACTTTGCTCTGACCTCTGGTCCCCAAGTCTTCATCTTACTTTTGAGTAGACACTTGCTCTCTCTCTCTCTGATGATGCCTTAGGCATTAGACCTCTGGCCTTCATGTACGACACCTTTGGCACAAGACCACAGGCCTTTGTATCTATCACAGACACTCTCTGTGAAAGTACTCCCACTCCCTCTTGAGACTGAGTCTACGCTTACCCCTACCCAGGTCAAACATAACACTTGAGCGTGCATTCACCCTTGTTCATGATGGCATCATTAATATCTGGGACGCTGTGAATGAGATGGCGGAGAAGAAGGGGAAAATCACACTGCCAAAGACACTCAACAAAGTGACTGGAAATATGAGCAAAGGCACATCTATGTTCTCTATCAATAACTGGGGCAGCAAAACACAGTCATACACCACCGCACTTGTCAAGAAGGGCCCTGAAAACACTGCTGATATTATTCAGTCTGCATATGCATTGCTCAACCATGCCCCCACTCATTCTACCACTGGCAGCTGTGATGACACTGAAGTCCTTGATCCATGTGCTTTACTTTGGTAATTATTCCAAAACTTGGTCTGTATAGAGGTAGTACTAACTGACAATTCTCTAGATTTAATCTGATTGTTCATATTATGGCTGAGCATGCCTGAGTCGCAACTACTCATTCCTGCTAGGTTGATCCCCCCCCCTGCCGAGCTCTTGTTTCTATTTGCCTTTCATGACTTTTTCTGATTTTCGACCACTTTAATCAATTTTTGTACCTATTTCATTTTTTGCAGTCAATGGACAGTCTGAGTGACTTTTTCTGCTTTTACCCATTGAGACAACCTGTCTCAAGTGTGAAAAGTGCAATAATAAAAGCCACACAAGCCAGATTCAAGAAATCGAGTGGCCTTGGACAACTTGCACAGGCCTGAACTTATTCTCCCTTAGACTGGTGACCAAGCCAAATAAGCACCATCAGGTGTGGGATAAGGCCGTGGTCAAATTCCTGATGTTCAGTCTTACTACCCTTACTACTACTATTTCCCTTCACCCAAGGGCTGATAATATCCTCAGTATGGGTTGAGGGTAGCAGTGGGGTGTGAGACCAAGACCCGACCGCAAGCTTCACCTTGAAAGACTGTGAGCTAATTCCATGCTGTAAATGATTGACTTGCAGTTGTCTACAAGATAATCAAGCATCATCTGTGCAAGGTGGGTCAGGTGGTGTGCATGTGATCCTAATATTTGAGGACACTACCACCCACTGAGAGAATTTCTGCTTCAGATACACATGGGGTGGTTAGGTATGATTCGATGCTATTGTGTGACAATGTTGATGATGGGCCTGCCATGGAATGTTCTTGGGACCACTTTGAGCACTGAGGAGGATAGTTAGCACATCCAAGCCAAGAGGCAACTTCGCTGGGGACAAACTTGAATGAGACTAGGAGCCTACTTGACACTTGAAATATCCATAGTCATTGAATCTTTAGCTGCATATGATTCCTGCCATCGTGCTTCAACCAGTCATTTGACTTCCCTCACATTGTCTGTGCACCAGTCAGGATCTTCCTCGAAGCATCTCAGCTTCTTGTCGGGACACATCACTTTGGAAGGAGACAGTCATCAGGAAACAACATTTCCGATTGGGTTTTGAAACCGTCGATCTCATATTGCACAACATATACCAGCCTTGATTGTTATATCAGACCCTTAGGTGAAACAATAGCGAAACAATAGCACAAGATCACCGATGGGTCGCGACGGTACCGAATGTGGAAAGAGGATGTAAATATAAATAAACATAAACGTAAAAACGAACATTCGCCCGCCAAACGTGAATCGTAAGTGGTCCCCATAGACCCTCTACTACCGTATCGGGAATACTGGCATGAGTCAATCATCTAGACCACAGAAATGCACAGCCACCCCCTGTCCGGCATTGAAGGTCAAATCAGCCCGGTTCGTGTAGTCAGGATCATGGACGACACGGCCAGCGTCAAGGTAAAATTCTGGAAGCCAACTGCGTCCACCTCCCAAACTCATTCACTTTCATTAGACGTCTCTCAAATGTGTCAAACTACCTGACAAGCGAGCAGAGATGTTTCCAATGCTTACTCTCTACCAGCGACAAGCAAGGCGATATCGGGATGGTGGTGCCACACCGACAGTAGGCTATCTCATTACTGAATGCTCACCAAGCTACATGAAAAAGATGGCCATAAATCAAAAAGAAATGCACGCGTTCACGCCGATGGTATCGCCAGATAAGGCGGAGGCAATTCGATGTGTTCGGCCCCGTCAACGTGGGACACATGGCCGCTATCTTGATGTCCAGTGGTCGTCCTCGATCCCCGGTCGTTCTCGTCCACTGAAACCATACCGTCCGTTTGTGTAGGCTGGGCTGGTCGGTCTGATGCTCCTCGTGGCTCGT
>JBBPKW010000496.1:0-15391 GCA_038089475.1 Boletus aff. vermiculosoides | reverse complement strand
GTATTACTGTTTTGAAATGGCCATATCTCCACAGCCACTGGGCCAAATCACATGACCCCAGGGGCAAAGTTGTAGCCAAGTGTTTTGTCTTTGTTTGTTTCCACCAAAGCTAAGCAAAATTCCCACAAGTGTTGGTGGTGCATGAAGCACACCACATCAGGGTTAAACATTGCAATGGTTTTGGAGGTCACTGTAAGTAATTAGTAGGTTCTGATTGTCATCTTCAAATAATGGTTTCATGAAAGGTTGGGCATATTATGTACATGCAATAATGCCAGTAATAATGACACAATGATAAATGAATTTGCCATCCACATTGAGAAGAAGACTGGAAATGAGTTTGATTTAAAAAAGCAGTGTGTTCAGTGTGTCATATAGGACTCCTTTCAGGGTCCTTTAGTGTTACAACACAAATATTAGCTGTTTTGCCCACATTGTGAACTTAGCTATGCAAGTATTACTTGTAGCTCACAGCAAATCAAAGTCATATGACCCAAAGGAATCTGATTGTGATCTTATGGCAAGGTATGATACCCAGCATGATAAAGTTGGTCTGGTATGGTCCATTTATATAAAGGTATGTTTGTTAGCTTAATGATCCAACTGATATGATACAAGTAATCCCCCCTTCAGGAGCACTTATCTACAAAGTACAAAGAGTTGTTTCAAGTGATTCAGCTACAAAAGACTAAAGATCACCCCCTATCAAAAATGCCACTTCAACTGTTGCTCAACATGCCCATTCAGTGGTCATCTACTTATGTCATGCTTGAGCATGCAGAAAAGCTCAAAGATGTATATTTTAATTAATATGGACAATGTTTTTCGGCAGCTA
Organism: Boletus aff. vermiculosoides; assembly: GCA_038089475.1. Lineage (NCBI taxonomy): Eukaryota > Fungi > Basidiomycota > Agaricomycetes > Boletales > Boletaceae > Boletus > Boletus aff. vermiculosoides. The sequence goes on along the minus strand of JBBPKW010000496.1, from coordinate 14,556 downwards.
ATATATTAGACACTAAATAGGATGTTGATACATTTGTACATGAGATATCAGGAGCTGAGAATGACTGGAACACATGACAGAAGTTATTAGACCTCCAACTCAGTCCTGATGAATGGGCTTGGGTCAAGATACTTCTTGATCTACTGAGTATATCTGGGTGAGCTCAGCAGTCTTTTTCATCTGATTGTGAGGCTTTTATATATCTTGTACTCCCTGCACTTGAGGCTATGCACAAATCCTGGTTGAGTTGAATATCAAAGATGAAATAGCACTCAATGCTGGCATAATGAAGATTGGAGAATATTATGAGTGCTCCATTGAGTCAGATGCATATATCATTACTATATGTAAGTGGATCTCAATTAGCCATCTTGCTAGTATTTCTTACATGAAAGCTGATGTTTTGATCAGTGCTTGATCCAGTGCAAAAGGCAAACCATATCCAAGTGTTATGATTACAGAGGACCCCCTACTCTTTTCTTCTTGTTTTCTATGCCCTCATGATCCTTTGCTATCTCCTACCCTCTCCCTTGACCATCCTAGCCTCTTTCTCTTCAATGAGGTCCTCACTTCCCTCCAAGAGTATGGAATCCCTTGCTCTACCTGGGCTGAACTACTCAATGAGTTCATCTTTACCAGATAAGGACTGAGTGGCACCTTCTGCACTGCCACCTCCCCAGATCATCTCTTCATTGCCTTTCCATTGTAACTCAGATGATATTAGTTCTCTTCTTTTCAATTATGGTTATTTCCTTATTTATCCCTATGATTTCCTTCTCTTGACAGACATTGCTCCTTCTCTATAGTCTTCTCTTTATAGACTATATATTTCTCCTTCTATCTTCCATTGATTACCAGGTGACTGCAACATGATGCATACTTTCCTTTCTATAGACTTTAGACTCCATCACCTCTCCTAAAGTCTATAGTATTTATACCATGTCAATCCTTGTATTTAACTCTAACCTTGATATACACCTTTCTGGGTATCATCTATGCATTCCTGAGAATCTCCTCCTCTTGTGCCTCAACTCCTCTCCATCCTCTATTTGTTCCAACCTTGGCCAGCCTGAGTCTACCTAGCTTTGGCTAGATGTTCCACTCTTAACTCTCTTGAGTTGACCTAGAATGTGGGAATGTGTACACAAACTCAGATATATACCATTGTTGCACTGATTGTAACACCAAGCATACTGGGGAGAAAAACTCCTTGCAAAAGCACTGGTGCATGCAAAGAAATTGGTATGCAATTCTACTAATACTTCATGTCAATTAGCAATGCTCATTGGCAGTCAATCTAGTACAAGGAGTATTATAATAAGCAGCATCAAATCCAGAATAATGCCCTCAATAAGGTCAAAAGGATGACATCAGCATATGGAAAAACCAAAAACTTATTGCATGAGCTTTCAGATGACAAGAACAACATTGTTTCAGTACCAATATCTGGAACACCTACCAATGATCCTTGCAAGCCATGACTCAAGGATTTTTATGGCTGCTTTAACTCAACAGATCATCTATTCCCTGGAATGTTGGTTGTCCAGTGGTGGGAAATAAATGCTGCATGATATCCAGTTTAGGCATTACTTGCCAGAGATTATCTTGCAATAGCAGCAACCTCAGTCTCAAGTGAGCAAGCTTTCTCTTCAGCAGGTATTACTATCAGCAAGCAATGCAGCCATTTGAAGGCAGATATTGTAGAAGCACTTTAGTGCATGAGATCTCTTATCTGACAGGACATCATATTTCAGGAGGACCCATTAGTTGCATTGAAGCTTGGCATGTCAGAGTTTCACTCTACAAATAGCATTGGCAGGATCCAGGAAGAAGATAGTATAGATGGTTGGGATATGATGGTTGAAGATCTGGATAATAAGAAAGATTTGCTTGAAATAGATGAAGATAAGGATGTTCCTATGATATCACTAAACAACTAGTACTACAGATCCAATAAACACTTGTTTTCTGTGTCAGTGCTAGTATGGCAAGCTCTGGCCCAGGCCAAAGCTCTAATCCAGGGCCCAGCTTGGATATTTCTGAGGCTAAAGCCTCTTGAAGCTGAGCTAAAGCCCCAGGCTTTGGGCCAAGCCAGGCCCTATACAACACTAGTCTTGTTAGCAATATAGCTTGCAGTGTCTTGGGATGGACTCTGTTTCTCTTTTGTTTTTGTTGGCTCCTTCATCCTTGAATATTTGGGGGTTTATAGTGCTTCATCAGGGCCTTTCTAGTATCCACTATAATGTCAAATTATCTTTCAAATTATCTCTCTCTTGATAATGCTATGGTGTGACATGTAATTATGTACTATATATCATGTTGGACTATACAATGGTGTGCCATCAAGAATACACATAAGCAAGTACATTTTTTTGTGAACAGTGGATAGTGATAAGATAAGATACCAGTGAGTTACATGAGCATAAGAAGGAGAAGATGTTTTCCCAGACTTGTCATCCACCTTGCAATGCTCTTTGATGTGAGTGGATTCAAAAGAATAACATTTGCACTGGTAGGTAGAGCTGCTTATATAAGCATATGTGTATCTGTATATCTGAAACAGGCAATTGTGGCAAATCACCCCCAAGTGGAAAGGAGTCAGGTGGCATTCAGGATTACTTCAATAGAAGGAACTTGGACCAGGTTTTTTCCCACTTTTCAAGATGGGCACCAACAGTATTCTGAACCAAGCAGTTTGCAATATTACAAAAGTCATCAAAAAGTATATATCACATGGTACAACTCTGAAAGACTGGAAGATGGCAGTGGAGCTTATTGAGATCTCAATGGTGAACCTTGTTACCTACCTTGTTTACACTGACACAGATCACTATTACTAGTCTTTGGTTCATCTTGTGGCAGATCAAGCAAAGAAGGTACCTTTCTTGCTTATTGCCACTGATTTATTCTGGCCACCTCAGTTACCCTCCCACTTGCTTGGAAATAATTAACTGTGAACCTAGTGAACTTAGTAATTATAGATGAAGTTATCATGAAAATATGGGTGACTTTGTAATGGTATGCTCCAGAGAACAACCACTAGCCAGGATGAATGCTTTGCAGCATACACCAACTGCTGGCAAGAAGAGAAACAAGTCATAGTCCTTAATCAAGGTTCAAGCCTGAACTGTAGACATCAGAAAGACATGATGACAAGTGGATTAGACTGGGAATCTAAGGTATGATGTACAGGTATATATACAAGAGAGGAATGCACACAGACCAAGTGCTGTAAGTAGTAATTGCTTAAAATGGTCAAAGTAAAGAAAACAGATGTAAGAAGAAAAAGTTGATGATGGAAAAAACAAGTATGACAGTATGAGAGAAGAGTGGAAATTAAGTACATGTGTTATGATGTCATTGTTGATCAGGTGACCTTTCCCATGGTCACATGCAATGCATCAAATAATAAGAAGTAAAATGATATACAGTGGCTCAAAAAAGTGTTCCAATGTTGAGCCATTTTGAAGAGATTGGAAGATTGTAGGAGAGCAAGAATAAATCAGGTAAAGTGCTTGCAGGATGGATGAAAGTACTTGCTTTTGGCATTCAGAAACCACTTTGGTCATGTGATTTGGTTGCCATGGGAGTGAGATACAAGCACTTCAAAATGGCATGTCATTGGGACACTTATTTGACCCCAAATTACATTATGGATTCTAGTACTTTGTATACCCTTTCTTTGCTTGTATCACTGCCTCAAGTCTTCTAGGCATACTCTCAATGAGTTTCTGACACTCCTCCACCTCTATTTTCCCCCACTCTTCCTCAATTCTCTTCCAGAGCTCCCAAACTCCTTTTATCCTGCTATTCCTTTACAGTCTTCCCCAGCTGTCTCTTTACAACCTCCTATCAGCTGTATATACTAATCATCAGAACCTCCACTGCCCCCATTGTGGATCTTCCTGTTATGATTGACTCAGGTGGAGGTAAATGTAGACTTGGTCAACAGAGTAAGATGATGGTCTTATAGAGATACTTTCTAGAGGGACTTCCTACTAGGTGGTTCAGTTAGGGGACTTCTGCTGATGGAGCAAGGATTTGCCACAAGGGCTAAGTGGCAACAAAGGGCACATGGAGAGCATTGACTCAAAAGTACAATGACAACTTAGAGAGCAGAGATTCTGGATGAGGGAAGTTATATACTGAGTAGGTCTAACTTAGGGATAAGTGTAGAATTACCAGGGTTTTATATACTGGTCAGAAATGAGAAGGCAAACTGAGGAAAATAGAAGCTCATAGAACATAAAAGGATGTTTAGTAAGAAAGTGCTGATGAATGGTAGAATGTGGTAGAAGGTGATGGAAAGTGACAATTAAGTCAGCAGAGAATAAAGGAAGAAAACATATGGCAATGAAGGGATTTGAACTAAGTCACTTATAGACACAATGAAGGAAGATTTATTGGCAACAGAAAGAAGAAAGAAAAAGAATATGGTTGGCATAAAATTGTAATATTACCCCCTTTGTAAACCCCAAGTTACCAATGAGGTTCAGGTCAAAAGAAATCTTGGAAAAAGAGGCTGGGGGAGCTGGTGATGTTTCCCCAGGTGACATTGTCATATGTGTCATTCCCATGGTCAATTGGGAATCATGGGTAAGGGAGGCAATGTGGTTGGATGGTGTACATCCTAGGTTGAGGGATGAAGTGCATGAAATGTGTGGAAGAAGAGAAGAACCAATGGAAGGCATGTAAAGAGGAGGAAGTGGTCAGGAAGGCAGGTGTCCTTTGAAGAGGGCAACAAGGTAGGGTGTGGCCAGGGGCCCAGATGAGACAGGTGGGGCATTGATAGGAGTAGCAGCTAATCTGATAGTGCCCAAGGTGGTGGCATTGTCAGCAAGTTTCAGTGTAATGGAGGTAAGAAGAGGGTAGGAATAGGGCTCCATTGGCCCTGGCCCAGTATGCCTCAGTTCATTCTAGAATTTGTTCTTTCTTGTGGTCCAATGGGAAGGATGAGGCAGATGGGGTGCAGATGAATTTGGCAGCCTCATATATTTCTCTTTTGACAGTGGCCTGTTCTTCACAGTATTGGTCAAGGTCAATTAAGAATTCATCCATGCCTAGCTGATGCATGATGATGATTAGGGCACCTTGGACTTGGCAATGGATGTCAGAGAGGATAGTGGCATGGAGAGCAAGCTCAATGGTGGATGTGGGGCAGATGTAGAACAGGCACAGCCTTTCATTCTGGAGAAAGGCCTGGTAGAGGGAATAGAGGGGAGAGGCAAGGTCAAGGTGGATGGTGATGGGATTGGCAAGCCTAGATTCAGTGATAAAGGTGGAGATTCTCTCCACTACCTTGGTTATGGGGAGGTTCTCTCTCATGTGATGAGCTGCCATGGGGATATCTATAGTGGTCATGGGGTGTAGGAGTGTAGATTTATTAGGGAAAACAGGTCTTTCAATAGTGAAAGGCCAGATGGTGGAGTTGGTGATGGACATGGGGGTGGCAGGGTGGAAGGTGTCATTGACCAGGATATTGGAAAAAGGAATAGAAGAAACAGAGAGAATAAAAAAGTCCAGGTCAGGAATGGAGGAGTCATGAATGGAGATGATGATGTTGGGGATAGAGGAGACAGAGGAGACAGAGAGGTGGTTAGAGCAAGGCATGTTGGTGGTTTCAGTAGAGAAGTGATGATGGGGGAAATGCCCTCAGATGGCAGTTTTTATAATTGAGAAGGGCAGCCTTGGTGTTTTTCAAGTCCTGTTCCAGGACCCATGAGTCATCTTTAGTGGAATAACCCTTTCATTGGATCAGGAAGGAACAGGCAGATAGGGCTCCTTTGTGGTGTAAAATATGGTCAATTTTGTATTCTTTCTCCCCTTTGACCAGGTTAAAAGGTGGAGTGGGGAAATTGGGTTCATGAATGGGGTTCTCTTGATAGGGCAATAGAAGAAAGGCATGGAACACAGGGTGAATTTTCCATGTCTTGGGAAGTCAGAGTTGGTAGGTGATCAAGGAGAGTACCTTGGTAGTGGTAAAGGGTCCTTCTCTTTTGGAAGCAAATTTTGGATTTATGACAGATCTTTGTAGATTATGGGCTTTAAGCCAGACTCTATCATCCTTTTTAAATGGGAAGAAGCATTATTGGGTGCAGGATGCCATCACTTGGCAAGCAAGCTTGTAGGAGGCAAGGGCTTCATCTTGGGCAGTGGTGAGTTGCTTGATTCAGTTTTTGACTGCAGGAAGGGAGGTTTTAGGGGTAACTGAGGATAGGGCACAGGGTTCATACCCCATCATGAGATAGAATGGGGATTGATTGATGATGGAATGGGGTCAGTGGTTGTGGGTGAATTCTGCATGAGAGATGGAGTCAGCCCAAGAGGAAGAGTGACTCCCACAGAAGATTTGAAGGTAGGTTTTGATTTCTTGGTTGATCCATTCTGTTTCCCCATTGGATTGAGGGTGGTAGGCAGTGGAGAGGGCTAGGTCATAGTTCAGGATCTTTCCAAACTCTTTTGCAAATGTGGAGGCAAATTGTGGGCCTCGGTTAGAGATCACTTTGTCAAAGAGTTCAAAGTGGAGATATACTTTATGGAAAAAGAGGGTCACGATCCCCTTGGCAGTGATTGTGTTTTTGGTGGGGCATAGAATTACCCCCTTTGTAAGGCCATGGTTGGCCATCACCAATAGGGCATCAAAGCCACAGGAGAATGGTAGCCCAGTGATGAGATCACAAGAGATCTGCTGGAAGGGACAAGTGCAGGAGGATTTGATGGGGGAGAGTGGGGATATGGTGGGGTGGGTGTTGGCCTTGTTTTGTTGGCAGGTAGCACAACCTTCAATGTATCTGCAGATGTAGGAAGTGAGCTCCAGCCACCAGTAATCAGCAAAGTCTGTTACACCAGTGTCCTTTCAGTGGTTCTGGTGGTTCTGAGGGTTCTGGTGATTCTGAGGGTTCTGGTGATTTCAGGGCTTCTGGGTGCTTCCAGATGATGATGAGTTCCTCCTGATAAAGAGGTTATCTCTCCAGGAGAGCTAGCATTTACTTGCAAGTAGAATAAAGACTTGATTTAGAGGAAATGCCAGAAAATACAGAGTTGTGTAGAACTAGCTTAGAGCTACTTCTACGATGGGTGGAATTCTATATAGGTAAAAGAACAATAGAAGCTGGGAATAGAGAACAATAGCTATGAAAAGGCTAAGCATCAGGGGAAGGGTAGGAACTATGATTTGATCAGTGCATCTATTTCTGAATAGAGAGGAGGGGAGGAACTACTAGTCCATTTCTGAGAAGGACAGGGAAAACAGGGAGGGAAAGGGTGGTGAAAGTGTGGATAAACCAAATCGAACTTGGAAGGGTTGTAACATTATCCTGGTCATATGGCAGATGGTCCCCATTTGCCTACCCTTGGTTGGAGCCAGATTGATCCCTCTCATTTATCTTGTAATCCCATATATCTAAATCAGAGAAGTTGGAGGAGGGATTTCAGTCAGGAATGTGTTGGGGGCATTCTTTCTGGATGTGGTTGCTACTTCTGCAAATGAAACATACCTGGTTGGGGCATTGACCCCTTCTCCCATGGCCCACACTATATGCAGCAGAGGCTTGAGGGGCTGAGGCAGGCTCAGTGGCAGCAGGGGGAGTGATGCACATTCTTGCCACAGAGTTGACAATGTCTTGCAGAAGTTGACAACTGGTGATGGGGGTGTGGAAGTGGTTGGGGGAAGGGTTTGGTATGTCTGTGTCCATATGGACAGGAGGTGGGAACAGGGTAGGTGATTGAGGGACAACAGGAGGAGGAATTCTGAGTGGAGAAGGAAAGCTGGGTTCTCCAGGTTGTCTAGGGGAGTCGTCAGGGCAGATGCCAGTAAAGAGATTGCTGGGGTAGATAGGGGGGTTAGGAAGGATGACGGTGTTGGACAGATATGTTTCACATTCTTCAGTGGGTAGGATAGCAAGGATGGGGTGGATGACATGGGTGAATTGCTCAAGAGGAATATTATTGACCATGCGGCTGAATCCAGTGGTAAACAAGAGCTCCAGTACATCACCTCATATAGCAAGGAGGGATTCAATGAGGATGGAATCATAAGGGCCAGTTCCATATCTAGAATCATTCTGTTGGAAGAATTGAGAGTGAAGAAATATTCATTGATACAGCCCAACCAGACTGGAGAGGAATTGGGAACTATTGACAGTGTAATGGGTATAGAGAAAATGATTGAAGGCAGAAGCTTGTAGAACAACAGTGAAGGTGATCTTTCTAAGGAAGGAGGAAAGATGGTGTACACGAATGGGGGGGTTAGCCAGGATGGCATCATCTTGTGACATCTAGTAGGAGTAGTGGAATGGGCAGTAGTTCAATTGACAGAAATAGGAGTATTGATAGCAGTGACAGACAGCTTTGTTGAGTCTGGTGGGGGTGATTGGTTTAGACTGGAGAAAGTTTTGGCGAAGGAAGTCTAGGTTTTCTTTGGAGAGATTTAGGGCTTTGGGGATTTGGGAGACATAGGACATGTTACAAACCTACTGGTGTTCCAACTGGAACCGACCCTTGCTGTCCAACATCTCCCAGCTATGGCTAAAACCACTAGCTAGTGTGCTAGGATTTCTCTATGCCCAATCCACTACCATGGGCAAGCTCCCCTTCCTAGCCTCCCTGAGCAGACTCTAACCCTCCTTGTAAACCCCTGGGTTACCCAACCTTGCTGAAGCCCCTGTAAGATCCACGGTCCCTCAACATTGCCCCAAGTTGGATCTGCCTCTGGTCAGATCTCCCCCCTTCCAAAGAGACTTCCTCCTTCTGCATCCATGACTAGCATATGAGTCACTACCATGGCCGTTAACATCGGAGTCTACTATGACTCCACCCGACCAACCATCACAGCCTTCCTTTGACCATCCCTCTTTCCCCAACAACCTTAGACAGACCCTTCATGAGTCACCACTGAATTCCTTTAATGTCAGAGCTCTCCCTATTGTCCTGTCCTATCCCAATCACCATGGATCTCCTTGATCGCTCTGTCTTACCTTTCAGTTACTATCCTAAGTACAATTATTGGCCCCTTCTGTGACTCATCTATTGCTCCATATATCTGACAATACATTTCAGCTTGCTATGTCTCCATTCTATCAGTACTGCCTTGGCCATAGCCTCTTCTATTGTTTGTCTTCATTGTTCTCTCTTTATAGATGATTTCTCTTTAGCATTAGCACAGCTTCACACATGTATATAAACCCCGAGCTCTACCTCTGGAGCTCCTCAGCTAAATCTATGCTTATCTGGCTCTTCTTTCTGAGTACTCCTTGAAGTCCCTATAACCCTCAACCAGTCTTTCAGCTGGTCATAATGAGCTTGAGGACTCTCAGAGTCTAGGTAGTTAGCAGGAAATCAGTGCATCCATAACAGGACAGGGGAGTCATGAGGGTCTACTGGAGGTCATGGGCAGTCTTATAGGTATTTAAGACTTCCTGTGCATTTTTGAAATTTCATTCCAGTTCCCAGGTTGCTTTGAAAAGAGGATAGCTCTTTCAGGCTGTGAGGTACCATCTTGATTGGTGATGGCCCTTGTGCCATATGATGTAGTCAATTTCATATCCTTCCTCTCTTTGGGCCAGATCAGGCAGGGGGCATGGAAAGTTTGGTCCATGCTTGTTGGTTTTGACAAAAGAGGTAAGGAGTGATGCATGGAAGATGGGATGAATTTTTCGTTGTCTCAGGAGGATTAGTTCATAGGCCAGGTTAGATATGACCTTTTTTATCTTGAAGAGGCTGTGTTGTCTGGGGGTGACTTTCTTATTGAGGTTAAGGGGGAGGTTGGTGGCTTCCAGCCATACTCACTGTCCTTGTTGGAATGGAACGAATTTCCCCTTAGATCAACTGGCCATAATTGCTCTGGCTCTTTCAAGAGAGGCTGAGGCTTTGTCTCAGAGGGAGGCTAAATTTCAGGGGTGATCTTGAATGGCAGGGATGAAAGAAGGGCCAACTTTTGGATTGGATTGGGGATGGTACCCCATTAGGAGGTGGAAGGGGGAATTGTTGGTAGTGGGTTGTGTCATAATATTGTGGTGGAATTTGGCCATGGAAAGGGCTTCAACTCAAGCAGAGGAGCTACTTTGACAGAATAGCCGAAGATATGTTTCCAGTTCTTGGTTGACTCATTCTGTTTCTCTGTTGGTTTGAGGGTGGTAAGCGGTGGATAGGGCCATGTCATATTGGAGCAGTTGGGCTAATTCCTTAGTGAAGACTAAGCTGAACTGGGGTCTACAGTCAGAGATGACTTTGTCATGGAGACCAAAGCAAGGGAAGATGTGAGTAAAAAAGAGTTTGGCTATCCCTTTGGTGGAGATGGACTTCAAACATGGAATGAGTACCACCTCCTTTGTTAGTCTATGGTTGACCACAACCAGGACAGAGTCAAGATCCCCACATAAGGGAAGTCTGGTGATGAGGTCCATAAATAAATGTTGGAAGGGATGGGAGGCCATGGAGGAAATAGGCTATAGGGGGGGGCGAGTGGGATGAGTATTTACCTTGTTCTGTTGGCAGGGGATGCACCCAACAATGTATCAATGAACAAAGGTGGCCATGCTGGGCCACCAATAGTCATGAGAGAGGAGGGCAAGGGTTTTGGCCGATCTGGTGTGACCTCCATGGTGGGAATGATGAATGGACAAGACAAGGGATTGGTGGCAGTCCTTGGGGATGTAGGTGCGTCCTTTGAAGGTGAGGTGGGAGCCATCATATGCCCAGTCTGTGTTCTTTGCACAGGGGAGTAAGAAGGACCCCTTATGGAGGGCAGTTAGGGCATCAGCGACCAGGGGGTCTGCAGTGGTGGAGGTGGCAATTTTAGAGACAATAGCAGCATTCAGAGATCTGGCAAAAATGTCATCCAGGAAAAGTTGGAGCACAAGGTTATCATCACAGACTGTGGGGTGGTCCTTGTGGGACAGGGCATTGGTGGGGGCCATGGTGGCCCTGGGTAGGTGGGTGAAGGAGAGGTTGTAGTCTTGTAGAAACATCTGCCATTATATGTGCTGCCAAGTTAGTTTTCTTGGTTCACAAAAATAGGTCAAGTTTTTGTGGTCAATGAGTATGTGTACAGAATATGTTATCCCTTGAAGGTAGTAACACCATTCTTGGAAAGCTAGGATGACCATGAGCAACTCTCTGTTGTAGATGTTATAGTTGTGCTCCAGGACAGAGAAGGTTTTGGAGAAGTAGGTGCAAGGGTGGAGGTCACTGTTGTGATCTTTCTGCATCAGAACTCCTCCTGTGGCAGTGAGAGAGGTGTCAGTCATGACAAAAAAGGGGTGGTCAGTGTCAGGGGTGCACAAGACCAGTTGAAGGAGGAAGGCATTTTTAGGGTGTGGAATACTTGTTGTTCATTGTCTCCCCAGCACCAGGGAGTGTTCTTCTGGGTTAGGAGTAGTAGGGGTTGGGCAATGTCAGAGAAAGCAGGGATGAATTTTCTGTAGAAATTGCAGAACCTGATAAATGAATGGACCTCTTTTACATCCTTAGGGGGTTCCCATTTTTCTATGGCTGCAAGTTTGAAGGAGTCCATGTGGACTTGGTTCTTTGAGACGTGCAGTCTGAGATATTCGACTGCTTCCTGATTGAATGAGCACTTTTCGGATCAGAGGTACAGGTGTTGTTCCTGGAACTGCTGGAGTACCTTGTTGGTTCATTCTTCATGGAGGGCTGGATCCACTGAGTGGATCAGGATGTTGTCCATGTAGATGATTAACCATCCTTCAGCAATAAAATCCTTGAAGGTGTCATCTATGTAGGCTTGGAAGATGGCAGGGGAGTTGCTCATTCCAAAGAACATTACAGTTGATTTGAAGAGTCCTAGCAGGGTGGGGAAGACTGCTTTCCATCAGTCCTTTGGTTTAATGAGGATATTGTTGTATCTCCATCAGACATCTAATTTAGTGAAGATGGATGACCCCTTGAGTTTGTCGATTAGATTGGGAATTCTGGGGAGGGGGTAAGCGTTCTTGACAGTGTATTGATTTAGATATTGGTAATCTTGGCAGGGATGTAGTTTCCTGTCTTTTTTTTGCACAAAGAAAAATGGTGCAGCTTGGGGGGAATTTGAGGGTTGTATTTTTCCACTGGCCAGGTTTTCTTTAATGAAGTTCCTGCAGGCCTCAGTTTCTTTGGGATTGAGGGAGTAATTTTTGGCTCTTTTGGAGATGAAACTGGGGAGTAAGTCTATCCTGTGATCAAAGGTTTGGCTAGGGGAAGGTCAGTGATTTCTTTGTCAGTGAAGACTTCTTTGTATTTTTGATACTGGGGGGGAACTCCTTCTCTGATTTTTGCAGCTTCTTGAGCTATGGTGGCAGAGATCATCACTTTCTGGACCTGTTCAGGAAGGTTCTTGAATCATTGTCAGTAGAGTTTGTGCAATTTGATGTTTTCATCAGTGCTGAGGAATCAAAGGAGGTATCTTTGGGCTAGGATTTCCAGTCCATCCTGCTTCCTTGGCTTCTCAGTTGGTTCTATAGTTACTTCTTTGGTCACCCAGTTGATGGATGGATTCTTTTCTGTCAGCCAGGTCATTCCTAAGATGATATTTTGTTGCTTTCCACTAGCTAGGATGAGAAAATCTCTTTCCTCTCAGTCCCAGTTGATGGTTATGGCAAGACATACTTTGAATCTGATTTGCCCCATTTTGTTGGTGGTTCTGTTTGTGTTGTACATGTTTTGAGGTTGTTTAAGGGGAATAAGGGGCATTCTATGTCTTTTGGCAAAGGCATAGTTGACGAAACAGGTGGTGGCTCCACAATTGATTAGCATGGTGATTCCTGCAACCATTGAACTTCCAAGGTTTGAGAATTCTATGGGGATAAACAAGGATTTCTCATTTGTGGTTACAGTTACATTTGGAAGTGTAGGAGAGCACATTATTGCCCCAAGTCTCCTTGTCAAAAATCCTCCTCATTGAGGTGGCTTACATGTTCATCCTCCCCTTTGTCAGGTTTGTCAAAATGTCCCTTTAGGGTTCGAAGAACCTCTCCTCAGTTGATCTTTTGTTCCCCTAATTTTTTTACATATCCCTCCAGTTCATCAGTGGGAGAATCTATTTCTTAGATTCATTCCTGGTTTGTTGGGTAGGTGGGGGTCTTTCCTTGAAGGGGGGGTTGGCTGTTCCTAGGCAGGGGTTGCCCCTGATGATTCCTAGTGTGGCAGCTGACCTTGTGGCATCAATAGCAGTGATTTTCCTGGTTATGCCTGTTCCTTTCTGCCTCTGAAAGCCTTATTACTGTTATGACCGCTGTACACAACAGGTCACCATGCAGACTCGACTATAGTACACATGAACTGGCGAGAAGAGAAAGAGTCCTCCTTAATTCAAGGTTCAATGAAGGGACGATGTCCAACTGACACGATGAACAAATGGATTAGACTGGGGATATAAGGTATAATGTACAGGTATATATACTGGTAACGAGTGAGCACGGACCAGGTGCTAGATATGGTAATTACCATGAAAGGTCAAAGTAAAGAAGTCGTATGTGAGAAAAGGAAGTTGATGGGAAAAAGAAGTATAGCATCGTGAGAGAAGAGCGGAAATTAATAACACATGCTATGATGTCATTGATGGTCATGTGACTTTCCCACGGTCACGTGCAATGCATCGAAAGAGAAGTGAAAAGTAAAGTGTTTGTATGTTGTACAGAAAAAGTTTGAAAATATAGTCTATCATTACACTACTCCCTCTTTAAGACTCGAATTCCAGACTAGTCCCATGAAAGTTCGATTCGGTATAGTTTACGTATGGTTTAAATAGAGATTGGAAGTCTGCAGTTGAGAGTCCTTGGAGTTTACGTGGAGCGGAAGGGTTTAGACAGTGGAAATCGGCGACTGCATCTGGAGCTGTGTTAATAATGTCCAATGTTTCCCATGTATGGTCTGTTTCATCATAACCCTTCCAATGAACCAAATATTGAAGCTTCCTTTTTACAAAGCGTGAACCTGTGATGTAGTCTATTTCGAATTGTTCTTCTCCTTCTTCGTCTATCTCTATTGCATCAGGTCGTTGTACGGGTTGACCTGGAAGAGTTTCTCTATATGGTTTAATGTGTGAGATGTTGACGACGGGATGGATATGAATGGAGTTTGGGAGAACAAGCTCTACGGCATTTGGAAGAACCTTTTTGATCCGATAAGGTCCGATCCATTTTTGTGTGAGTTTCTTTGTTGTATAAGGTAGCTTTAATTTATCGGTGGATAGCCAGACCTGCTGACCAATAATGTACTCCGGAGCTTCCGACCTTCTTTTGTCGGCAAACTGCTTCATCCTCTCTTTGGATATATTAAGAGCTGCTTCTATCTTCTTGTGGGATCGTCCAAACTCTTTTCCAAACTCAACACCTGGACCTGTCACTTTTCCTTTGAATCCCATGCATGGGGCATAGTTACATGTGATGGTGAAAGGAATGGAACCAGTGGAGGTGGTGAGTGAGTTATTGTGAGAGAATTGAGCTGTTTTGATCCAATCTGCCCATGTTTCCTGCTTCTTCGATACATAAGAGTGGAGATATTGTTCTAGTTCTCTATTGATACACTCTGTTTGTCCATCAGTTTGTGGGTGATAAGCAG
>JBBPKW010000495.1:4638-15423 GCA_038089475.1 Boletus aff. vermiculosoides | reverse complement strand
TTTGATGTCATTCGCTAGGGAAAACGCTAAAGGCACATTTAAGACTCTTTTGAGGCGCTTTCATCCTGTGACCTACAGAAGAGAAAACGCGTCAAAAGAGCAGGCCGCTGCGATTCCCATCCCACCGGATTCTGGTTGTTCTTTCCTTCCCAAGGGGAATATAGCATCCAAACAGTCGAACGCTTTCCGAGTCTCCCAAGGTAGAAGAAACCGCTTGTGCACTTTGACAGGACACTATACGTATTCCGACGTCTTCGGAGTTGCTCTAGGCACATTAATGCCATTCGCATGACATTGACAACGTGTAAGGAAAGTTGTCATATTGTTGCGTAGTAATTGACGCTCGGGTCTGCAGGGTTCGCCTGGCCAACAGGTCAAACAGCTGCTTTTCGACGCATCAAGATGCAGGTGTGTGCCTGGGCACTTTCAGTGGCTGCGGTTCAAGGTACAGGTGAGAAGGAGCACCACCTCAGGGTTACGGATAAGGTAAGTACATACTAGTGCCGTTACACCACAGTTTGAATTAGACATTTGGGTTTTGAATGCTGCTCCACCGTCGGATAAATTCGGAGTCACTCTAGGCACGTGTTCCTTTTCCGAGGTAGGAGCTGTGATAAAGTTGCTGAGGCCCAAGGGGTAGCTGGGAAAGAACCGATGAGCCGGACGCAGCTTGGAGTATGCGCACATTTGGATCACCCCGGCAGAGACGGATTGCCAGAATCTGTCTCTTTGAATTCCATAGCCCGATAAGGAATCGTTCCAGACCGATGCGAAAGTAGTGGCGTTACTTCCCAGTCCCAATGCAAGCATGATTTACAACGAAAGAATTGGACACATCTAGGCTCCTCTGTACCCAATCTTTTGCTGCCATCCGTGGCAGTGGTTGTTGTAGTATGCAGCAGGTCTCAAAACCTTACCCGGTCTGCCGGACTGTACGATCATGTTATCGTTTAAGCGGTTGCAATCTGATCGCAATCGCACTCGCAAATCGTAATCTTGTCGACCTAATGTTTATCCAATTGGCCATGACGAGTCCGTTTCACACCTTTCCCCGGCGTTTTATGGCGATCCGTACGGAACCTGACAGACATTTCCAACTGGCCATGAAGGTATACCAGTGTATAACGACCCTCGGTCGTTTTCACTCATCCTTGTGACCAGGCTACGTTCCCTCTCGTGTAATCGATCAAATTTGCTCTTAAATATCGTTGCGATCAGCACGGTAAGGACAATCGCCCTTTACCCAGGGTTTCCCCAGATATCACCAAGGTTGTCTATGCGTTTTTTTATTTTATTATACTTCGCGAGGACGAAAAAGGGACCTTCTGTCTCGGGTCATGATGATCTGGATCCCTTGTGGGCATGGAGTCACCTGCGGGGATGCATGTCGATAGCACGGACTCTATCTCCTCGGCAAGATGACGAGGTAGACTCACGAGTTGTCCCTTCCCCCCCCACACCCGGGGTTCGACATATGAGCCGAGACGTGCTGACAACTGCGGGCCAACTCTGCAAGCGAACTCAACATGATCCAGTTCCTCTCCGGTCAACTCCAAACCCAAACCAAGACGATCGTCCTTTGTGAAACTCAACTGGGCTGGTTCAGTTAGTCCGGAGATATCAGCGTTGCCGAGGAAAACGACCATCTCCACTGCGAAAATGGAGTACGATCGCGAACGATAGGTGGGCCGGACACGTCGAAAGCCTTATTTGTTGCCCCCCTCGCCGCTCGGATGAACTGAGATCTATGAGTGATCCAGCTCTTTTTCTTGTAGGCTCGATCCTATCTGTTTAAAAAGGGTTTGATGGAGACGGGTGCTTGAGCTCGATGCCGGATGATGATCGAGTGCTATCAAGATGAATTGAATAACCCTTTATCCATTCCGTTTAAACAGTGGGATGAACGGGTGCAAATGAATCATTATTGACGTGCAAACATGCTCGCCACAGGCGAAGGGTTGACCGGGACCTCTTGACCGGTACACGAGGCCCCAAGCTCAACGTCACGGTTTCACCCGTCCCGCAGCATTGCCTACGGCGGCCGATCAAGTTCCGGAATATGAAAGAACGGAAGAGAAAAAAGGGACCGACGTGTCCATCTTTAGTAGATGTTTACAGTATGTTGACGTCTTCGGGGCTACTCTAAACACATGCCCTGTCACCCAAAAGGATGGATGGCAGCGGTACGAGACCACGGGTACCCACTAATTATTGCGGGCCCGATTCTCTGGGCCGTGCGCGTGTGTGATCGACCATGTTTGCCCTTGTTCCACCGACGCACCAAGCTGTGCCGTGATACGGCGGATCCATCACGACCGCCATATCAAGTACTTCTTTTGCCATTTCCACTTCTTTCCGATATCGTCTGTTTGATGCACCGTAGGCATCTGGACGGACTACAAAGATGAATGTGATACGTGGCGTTTCATGTTACCATGTCAGTCAAACGGTGCAACACGTACATGCATCACGCCGAACCTCCGGACCAGTGAGTTTTCGGGTATCTCTCGTTTTGTATATTGGGGGATAAGACGTCGCAACGAGTGGCTCACCCTCTACAGACCCGGATATCAGTTTCAAAGAGCAATAGCGGAAATCCATGCTGGGTCACGCTTCAACTGGCATCACGTGCGCACGGGAATGACTCTTCAAATTTCATTTAATCTGGTCCGTGGTCCGACCGACAAAACGATGATTCCGCACTCGCTGGAGATGCCACACCGGGTTGTTCCATCCCGCATATAGGAAAGGACGACGCATCAGATGCGGCCACGGGCAGAAGTACATCGTGTGTGCATGGCGACATGCGGACTGGGTTCGAATTTGAAACCTTGCATGTTTCCTTGTGATCGGCTGGAATGACGCCGCGCAAACATTTCACCCGACTTTCAAATGGGAAGGGTGGGTTCTACTTTTAAGGTGGTTGATCTCGTTATAGAGCAGACGGGAAGGCGTGAATGATCAGCGGAACAGGGTTTGCGTAAGATGGAGAGCTCTTTCAAGAAGGCGTTGAGAGTGCTTCGGACAAACCAGGATAGGAACGGCTGGTGAGAATGGGACCCACATGTAATGCAACGAGGCATTTCCAAGGCCATCAACAAGGGAATTCGGGCTCATCTTGACGATGGGACACGTGATCCGGTACCTTATCCCTGTGTTTTGGCGCTTTCCTCCGCATCTACACGAGCGTCCCGGCTCTTATTGCATGCAGGGAATGGGAATGGTGTTCCTGGCGAAATTTAACCAAAAGCGCGAAAACAGCTTCATCGATGAGGAAAAGGACCCTATATAGAATGCTCAGTCCAAAGTGGTCGAAGCGCCGGAGACGAATATGATTTAACTCTTAGTGATGTAGCTGAGAAGACTTACCCATTGGCCAGGAAACATCACGGAACTAATATTGAGGAATGTATCATGACGAACCTTGGCACCAACACCAATCGGAATCCGCTTGTCTGCAAAGACGCTGGGAAATCCAGACTGCGCACGTGTTTTCTATGTAGTTCTTTAATCAAGGTATCCGTGGATACAGGTGTACTGGTACAAAATTATCCGGGGAAGGCACGGAATCTGAGGGAACAATTGTAGGTGGAGGACGACGGCGAGGTTTGAAGATCAGGACGACTATTAATCCAAAAATAATGAGCAGGAGGAGAAAAATAATCTTGCGACGACCAGTATTTTTCTGATACCTACCCAAATGATTCAATTAATCTGAGTATTACGACACGGCGACGAGGGGGAGCCAGGTGGTGTGACATACCGGGTTGCAACATCTAGCTCCTTGACTGCTTCGGCAACATGCACCGAAGTTTGTTCAATATTGTATTCAACACTGTCTAGGAGAGTCCCTTGATCGATCACGAGAATAGACAAGTCTTTGAAAAGCTCGGCCAAGGAAGCGATGGAATTGGCAATTTCCGTCAGCTCACGGTCACGAAGCTGTATATCATGTGGTTGATCAATGTCTTGGATCTGTGCTTGCTGGAACACGAGGTAGTTTGACAAGCACGAGGTGATGAGGACACTGCATACTTACTGCTGCCTGGACATCCTCGTCGACTGCTGTCAAACCTTCCGAGCCTTTAGATGTGATCGTGCCCGAGGCAATAAGAAGGTCTTGGTTTTTGATGGCATGACCTTGAAGACCTGGTAGAGGGCGTAGACATGAGAAATAACGTCACATCTAGATGCCTCTAGAGCACTTGCGTTCCATGTATACACGCTGCTTCTTCCGGAAGGTTGAGCTGAGTTCTTGTATCCTGGCTGCCAGTCCTCTCTGTACATTTTTGGCTGCAAGGATCTCATGTTGATTCCTGCCCGAAGGCGGAAATGTATGGTCCTGCTCTGACCCGATGTGCTGTATCAGAGTGTGGCACCGCCGAAAGTCCTAATGAAAAGGAAACAAGTGTCAAAACGTGGACAGTAGAAATAACGGAACAGGACCATGTACTCTTGTTATATCGGTAGTCGCTGCTTCAATCTCCTTCTCTTCAGCAGTCCGGTCAGCAAATCCGGGGAGAACATGCTTTGCGTGGAGCTTTTCGAGGGCGCCAACTTGCTCACGGTGGTTGGTATACGGGACGACGGATATTGCATGAGGAACGCACTTTTGGCCTGGACGTTAACAAGTATTTCCTCTACCTGGTCTGAGAGATCGACCCTACAGTTGTGTGACGTGTGAGATATGGAAACGCCCAGCTGGATAGGACAAGGATACCATTTCGGAGGTAGCTGAGCGTCTAGTGCGACGTGTCTTGCACCGGAGGCTATGAGGTGCTCATGTTCGTCGCTAACTTGGTAGGGGTCGTCGTAGGACGACGATGGACGTAAAAAACGAGACAACCTTGTTCTCGAGTCACGATACGAGATGAACAAAAGGGTCCTCGAACGCGTTGTGGGTGACGAAGACGACGGCGCGGTCGACATTCGAGGATGTGACTATGGGCAGTCAATTGGCGTATGTTGTGTCACATCGGGCGTTGTAATACAAATAGACGACAATACCGGCCGGCAGGGGAGCACCGACCGGCACTCAGTACGGCCCCGGGGGGTGATTCCAGTGTTTATGAAAGTGGAGCGCATTGTCCAGGGTGACTGGTTCCACAGTGATTGTGAATTTGGGGAGGATGAAGGGGTGTGGGTGGAGATCCGAGAGTGAAGAGGTGTGATTTGAACGTGAGATATTCGGTCAAAGGAGTTTCATCAAGTCCATCATCTTCCATCATCTTCCTCTATTTTTTATCGTCCGTCAAATCTCGGAACTCTATACACACCTTACATCTGAATCTGGTTCGCCTCCTGCGATTCTTATCGTATCGTATCTCGTCCGATCGTTCTCTTATGGTCCTGTGACTGCGCCGAGCTAACCAACCACCCATCCACATTCATTAACATTCCACCCACATCTCGTTTTCGCTATATACGGAGCGATTGTTTGCTGAGATATAAAGTCAACCGTCATCCAGCTGTCATCCCCATCCCCGCTCCCCACATCGCTTCATCTTCTTGTTTCATAACTAACTGCACCGGTAGGCTGTGCCAGCTCCGTTGCCTTCGTTATGAAGCTGACGCTCCGTCGTTACAAGCCACTCTCCATCTTATCCCAATCGACGCATCCATCATGTGTAATCTCGAAACGTGGGTCTTTTCATTTTCCACGCCTTTCTTTGGGTGCCTAACCCCGCCTTCTCTACCAGCGAAGGCACCAAGCACGGTTGCGGGGTAAGTGTCTCACGCCGCTTCTTTCCCTCTGCATATGGCCCACCTGCCATGCCTCGTGTAGCACTACAGAGTGGTGAGTACTCCGCACTCTTTCAAGAGAGGGGGAAAAGGTTTCCTGACCGTCGTCAAGACTCGCAAGGTCAGAAAAATCGATTGCGCAAGTCCGTACTGTGTACATTCCAGTCGTCATCCCCGAAACTGTTCCGACTGTCACTGCGAGAGGGTGCGTCATCCCGGCATCACGCCAACGATCCATGCTCACTGTTTGCCAGTACCTTGGACCCGACTCGAAGGAAACCATCACATTCACGACCCCCGAGTACTGTGCCTCGTGCCAGTACTGGTTTAAAGGCGGCGCGCAACATCGTCGATGAATCACCGATTACACGCCCTAACTTGCATCGACATCTAATGACACCATAACTTAGAGCTACTATTGTCGCTACTCATTCATTGCTTTGTTGTACCACATCACTTGTATGTAAAACAAAGTATAAACTGAACACGATGACGTCGTCACCATTTCACTGCCAGGCCGATGACCTCACTCTCAACGGCCCGATAATCGGTCCGGAACAATTCCCGTCGGCGCTGCTCTGCGCCGGTATCCATGTCCGCATCCCACCGCGTCCGGGCCGTATCCTCCGGCCGACACATATCCACCTGTACCCCCAATGCAACGTGGTCCGCGTAAGCGAACTCATCTGAGCCCATCCTCGGCGATGGCGGTGGCGTTGGCAAGTTGTGCCAGTACGCCTTCTCAACTTCTTTCGTCCACTCACGGTCCCCCCATTTTGGCCCCTGGCCTGCGACCGCATCTCCCCCCGCTGACATCGAAACCCCGTTTTCCTCCCAATTCCTCATATACCCTTCCTCGTCCTCCGTCCGCTCGGATGCCTTGCCAATCGGGCGCAGCTGCCCACCACCATTCACGCACCCCCCTGGGCACGCCATTACTTCCACGTAATCATACCGCTTATCGTCCCCATCAGTCCCATTCTTCTTCGCCCTTGCTCTTATCCCAACCATGCGTCCCGCAGCACCCCTTCCAACCTGGACCCCAGCCTCCTTCCCGACCTTCCTCACCACGTTCTGCAGATTCCGGAACCCATAGCATTTTGCCCCCTTGAACACGACCTCGTCATTGCTGTGCTTGTGCAGCGTGTACTCCTCGTAGTCGGATGTGCGCACCGTTTTCACGTTGAGGTCCAGTGGTTCTGGGAAAGCGTGTCTGACGGCGGACATGAGGGAGTGGAGGTAAGAACCCGAACTTGTACCCGGGTGAAGCAGCAGCTCGGGAATGTCTTCCAGGTTTTGTGCGTTGTCTTCCCCGGCAACTGGGACAGACAGATCCCAGCCTTTCTCGCGCATGAGCAGCTCAAGTTCCCCGGTCGTGATGACACAGTCAACGTCCCGTGTTGAATACACGTCGTTGTAAAAGTCCTGGCGCGAGGCCTCGAGCTTTTTGTCATAGCAAGGCATCACAGTGACGTGGTATATCTGATCAGGTCTGCATAGTCGATAAAACGTCAGTCAATGACTACCCTCGATGAGTGCCAATACGTACTGTTTTCCCCAAGTACCCGCTAACCATGACTTGACTAATGTCCCCATGACTTGCTGGGGACTCTTCGTCCGGGAAACGAAGGGTAACATTTCGGCATGTGTCTTTTCGGCGTAGCATATCCACCCAGGACATGCGCTCGCCAACATCGGTAGCATACCACTCCGTTTGCGCTCCCAAAACTCTTGCACATGTTCCAACAGGGAGATATGTCTCGCAAAAGTCGTGTCATAGACATGTTCGAAGCCCAACACTTGCGCGCAAAACGCCGCCACTCGCCGCATGACCTGCCCCAGTCCGACAGATCCACTTGAACTCGACGACAACGTCGCCGAGAGCGACGCCAGACATTGGGGCGCGATCGACAACACCGGAATCTTGTGTGCCGATGAACTCACGGGTGGGTTTCCCTCGAGGAAGTTGAGTACCTCCGTGTGTGACTGCAGAGTGATCAAGACCGATTCGGCCGACGTGATGCATCCACTTTGGAACATGTGAGTTGGGGGTACGGAATGCCACGGAATGCGGATGACATGCCTACACGCAAGGCAATCGTTGAGACTAATTTGTGCTTGTTGCAATTTGCGTTCCGGTGGTTTGGGCGTGGCTACGCCTTGCACGGAGGGGGTGGACGACACTTCATAGTAAGATCCGGACGAGTCGATTCGAATTTCCGTCTGGAAGGGCGCTTTCTATGAACGGAGAATAGAGATGGGAAGGAAGAATACGTACAGAGGCGGATCCTGCATCTGTCACGTTCTCTGGGGCGTTGAGTTGCTCAACTGGCTTGATGCATGCTTGTGACGGGGTAATGAAATCATTGAGATCCGTTAGTGTCTATTTGGGTGACATGAGTTCCGGAGTGCACGTCGTGGTCGAATAATCACCCACCAGAGCACCAGAAAACACCATCGACGTAGAGGGAAAAGAAGAAAGGGGCCTGGGCCTGATGAGTCTACTGATAGTAGTTGGCGAAGGAGCGGGAATCACTGGAACACAACCGATAAATCTTAATCAGGACGCATGTTGGGGCTTAGTCAACGCAAGTCTTGTCAGTTGACAGTGATTTCTGATTACATAATATCGTAGTTACAATGATAAACAACTTAAATATACCAATGACCAAGACTACCTTGAGCATCGGGTTCGACTACCTTCGGAAAAGCTGGATAAGTACATGTGGACGTTCTGCTGCGCTCCCCCAGCTGCCTTTCCGAGTGTTTGGACCAAGGGAAAAAGCCTGGGAACAACAAAGGTACGCATTGGGCAATGGGCACATAATGCGATAATATTCCTGATGGGTCGGCATCAGCTGAACAAATCACACCCAACACATCGTCAAACGTCAAACCGTCAACGTCAGGATACTATCACAAGATCGGACACGAAACATGTGAAGAGATATAAGCATCACACGTGCAGTCTTGGCACCAGACAAGAAGAAACCCACATCGATGAGCTCAAATTCCGATATACACGAACACGACCCACTGCTCCAACGGTCGGCTGATTCCGCCACTGCAACGTTCAACCCCGCTGCCGCGTGCTCAAAATGAACCACCGGGTATCTGAACATCTCCGTGTAAACCGAGTGACCACCTCGTGCGCGATCGAATCGTCCACCGTTCGCGACGTCCCATTGAATCCAGCGAACTGCATCCCAGCCGCAAGGTGAAGGATCTCGTTCGGAGTGGGTATCCCCCGGCGCCGTGTGACATGCAGACAAGAATGCAAACTCGGAGCACGTGTAATGTTCCTGGATGGTACGCACGCTGAGCGTGAGCGGTCCGCCTCCCATTGCAAACATCGATTCGCGCTAGAATCCTCTAGATTCATGCTCCAACTTGTGGGAGTTCGCGTAATTTCATTATTTCACGTCTACACTTGGCCGTACCTGACTTACAGCTGCAAACGAATTCACATTACACGGGCCGCCTTCTGAGAATGAGCGCACTCGAATGAGAGCCGAGAGAGAGGGAGCACATGAAGAGCGGTATATGTCCACGAAATTCTTCTTGTCTTTGCGATATGGGCCAAGCAACGGTTGCCTGAGTTGTGGACGACCATGCTCGAAGTTATGGGAGAGTATGGGTTTTGATTGAGGCTGGAAGCACTGGAAATGAACTTGGGAAATGGAAAATTGTATGTGTTTTTACAGAATATGCCGCATCCAAAAAGTTGTCAAGTAACGTTATCGCTTGACAACTCTACCATAGGTTATCGAGAGCTGTGATTGGAGGACACTTGGCAAGAAAGGATATTCCCAGGATTTCCGCCCTGACCTATTCCAAAATGGGTGTCCCAAACTGCTCGAAGACGCGGCGTTTTCGTGTTTCAGTTTGTAGATGTGGGTTATATGAGGTATTACAGAGTCGACTGTATACTAGGCCCGTCTACTTACCAAGGTGTGGTCATCGGTGCCAAAAATGTAGGAAACACTAGGATGCATTACGAGATAGTTGTCTAGTACGTTGTGTAAGCTCCAGTTTGCCGGACTGATCGTCCACCGCGTCATCGCCGTATTTGGAAGTGTCTGTGTCTCGTCGGGTCTCGGCGGGCGTCTTTTTAAACATCTTCACTCGTAAATATCGTAACGTTCACGGTGTCATACTAGGCGTTCTTCAATCATTCCCATGGTAAAAGACAACGCGTAAAATTCATCGTCGCTTCGTGGAGATTCAACTGTTAAATGAGCAGTGCACTCACTGCATTCGCCGCATGATCTTCAACTTCACCCCTTTGAACTCAGATTGGACTGTTTCGCGTCGGCAATTTCCCCTTCAATTCGCGTATAACACGACCTTCAGTAGCTCATGCTCGCTCACAGCTAACTGTATACCACGCCCTCCATGGTGAGAAGGAGAGAGGATACATTATTCATGTTAACAAAGAAAAACTGATGTGAATATTGTGTACCATAGGCTCTTACTACATTAACTTTGACGATTCGGCCGAAGGCAACACTTGTAGATCTAATACCGCATTGCCATAGCCAGCAGCCTTCTGCATTACGAGTACTCCAACTGTAGTTGGTTGCCGCAAACGACGCTCACACGCTTACTGTACTGGTCTCATTTCCGTTGGTCTCATTATCTATGTTGTGCCCCTTTGGGGCCGCGTAAAGTACGTGCATGGACAGGCGGGCGGTAGAGCGTGGTTTTGAGCCTGTGAAAGCTCTCATCAGGTCATTCAGGGCCACATAGGGAGTTACCAGTTATAGCAGGCGAAGGGAGTGGGCTGGAGGGTTGCAGGCACAACCCAATCAGAAGGTGGTGCCTTGAAGATGTGGCGAAGGCAGGTGGGGAGAAGGAGGCTTCTTTGTAAGAGCCAGCATGACCTGGTACGCTCCAAGGAAAAGGAATATTTTCGGGAACCCGCTACACTTACCACACCGGCACTAGCCGGTGTGGACTTCTGTCTTCGCCATCCACAGAGGGATTCGATAGGCGCGCTGAGCTTTCTCTGGAGACAAGGCACAGCAAAAAAAAAAAAAAAAA
>JBBPKW010000494.1:2956-15428 GCA_038089475.1 Boletus aff. vermiculosoides | reverse complement strand
AGTGTCGCTGTTACTTGCACGGTGTGATACAAAGATGACACTAACACCAACTTTTCCGGATCCGGGGTTCTTGGATTCTTGATACGAATCGCATTCATTTGGCTCGAGAGTGGGCATATGACGGGACACGTTGAATCACCTTTCCAGAATTTCTGAACCGGGATCGCATGATGAGTCTACTTGGCCACTGACCAAGATTTATGCGAAGCGGTTTCTTTTGGCCGTAGGATGGCCTAGTGGCAATCACATGTGGGTAGGCCATCCTGTGGCCCGGCTTTTTGTCGCAAGTTCGATTCTCCCTCCAGCCTTCTTGCATGTTGGTGAGTGCTCGATACACTGCGGTCACATTGGGAGCTTGTCTGCTGTCTAAACTATATTCACACACCCATAAGCTTCAGAGAATATGTCATTATAAAGCAACCTCTCTGCAGTGAACGGGCAGGTTGAAGTGGTCAATACGAGCAGTGTAAAACTAATTGCATCAGGTACATCCGCAAGCATCTCTTTTTTAGTCCACTTCAGGTTACCTCCCCTTGTCCATCATGAGAGACAGTCAGAATGAAGACACTCGGTTACGACGCTGTTTTTGCCGACCTGTGATTCAGAAGCAAACGATGGTCAAACACACAGCTCTTGGTTTTGTGTGCACGGGTGGCGGCATGACAGGGGTCAATTGACCATATATTGTTCGACGCCACATGCTCGAAAAAATGTAAAATGAAAGTGATGCGATACAGGCTGTCCTGAATTCAACAATGTCGGTCCAACGCAAAGACGTCTACCTCGTCATCGGTGGAAGTGGTTTCGTCGGTAGACACATCGTCGAACAGCTCGTCGCTCGCGGCGACGTTGTCTCTGTCTTTGACATCGTCCAGAGACATCACGACGTGCCTTTTTATTCGGGCGACATTTCCAACGAGCAGAACGTCCTCGACGCTATTCGCAAGGTGGGTTTGCTTTCGTGCTGCTTTATTATAACGAGGGTGTGAATGATAGACCACCCCACGTAGTCTGGCACGACCTGCATCATACACACCGCCTCGCCTCAGCATGGTGCCAAAGACCCGTCGATTTACTACAAAGTCAACGTCGACGGCACCCAGGCAGTTATAAACGCAGCTGTTGCCGCCAGCGTCCGGAAATTAGTTTATACGAGTTCAGCAGGTGTCACATTTGACGGGAAGGACGTTGTCAACCTCGACGAACGTGCACCCTACCCGGAAAAACCATTCGACGCTTACAACGACTCCAAAGCCAAAGGCGAGGCGCTCATCCTCGAGGCCAACGGCAAAGGCGGCCTTCTGACCGTCGCACTGCGTCCCGCTGGTATTTTCGGGTAAGTATTCCTTCATCTCCCTATCCCCATCGAGCGCTCATATACGGGACATCACTCATTTCACTTATTTCCAGTCCTGGAGATCGCCAGATGATGGTGGGTCTTTACCAAGCCTACCAGCGCGGCCAGACACATGTCCAGATCGGAGACAACAACAACCTCTTTGACTACACCTACGTCGGCAACCTCGCCCAAGCACACCTCCTCGCAGCTGACAAACTTGTCGACCCGACTTCGTCAGACAGTGCGTCGACCAAGTCTGCCACCTCAGACACCACCCTCGTCGACTCGGCCCTTCGTTCGACCCTCCACAGAGCACTCCCACCCGTTTCCGCCACGACCGGGTTCCGACGCGTCCCCACCTGTAACGCCCGTCCCCTCGGTCCCTACCTCACCCCTCCTCCCAACGCCACTGCCATCGAGGCTGCTTTCAACGCACCCCACGACCACTCCAAACCAACCCACGTTATCACCCGAAACCGCTTCGACCAATTCGCAGACAATGCACTCGACGTCGCTCCAACCAACCCCCTTCAAGTCGCCGGTCAAGTCTTTTTCATTACCAACGGCGAACCGGTGTACTTTTGGGACTTTATGCGCGTCATCTGGCTGGCGCTCGATCCGCCGACGGAAGAAGGGAAGAAGAGGGCGCAAAGGACACCGTGGGTAATTCCGAGATCGTTTGGGATGGCATTAGGGTACCTGGCGGAGACGTGGGCATGGTTGATCGGGAAGGAGGCATTGTTCACGCGGTTCCGGGTGGCGTATACGTGCGCGGCGCGTTATCACAACATTGAAAAGGCACGACGGGTACTTGGGTACGAGCCCGAGGTGGGGCTCGAGGAAGGTGTACGGCGAATGGTCGAGGTACGCTTCGTGTGTGTGTGTCTTGGATGTCACACTGACGATGGGTTGCGTTGTAGTGGTTTAAGGCGGAGAACGGCCTTGCGTAGATGGAAGGGGAAGTCGTTCCTTTCAGGTCATGTGCAACCGGAATCTGCGGACATACATCCACACTTATATATATACATATATACCTATTTCACTCGTTTTATGTTTTGTCGTATCTTAATTAACTTCGTAGGACCTCTACGTGCAACATGACGGAGCCTGGTTTGGTGGCCGAGCTGGTGTATAGGCCATACAGTACGACACGACTCTCCCAGGATGAACAGGGTGGCGCAGGGCCCGTGCGCTTTCCGTGTGCGGCGTCCGTAGCAAATTTGTCCAAATGGGACGCGTGTCACTACGAAACCAAAAGGTCGACTTTTTTTTTTCCATGGGAAAACATTCCCCCTTGGTTGGTCCTGCCAAGAAGCTTAGTGTTTTCTATGGAAAAACTAAACTCTGATTTTTTTTTTGGCCACACGTATTTTGCCGTTGCCGTCTCCTCAGTGAGAGAGCTCTCGCTCAGAAAATTCTTGGCTGCCGTCTGGCATGACAAGCCTTTTTCGTCACTCAGGAACACATGCTGATTTCGCAGGATACGTGGTATGTCCATATTTGCGTAAAATTTGTTATCCTAGTTCGGGAAAAAAAACTAAAACTAAAATTATGTAAAACTCCTCGAATTTATTTCTGTCGGCCCGAACGG
Source organism: Boletus aff. vermiculosoides (assembly GCA_038089475.1). NCBI lineage: Eukaryota > Fungi > Basidiomycota > Agaricomycetes > Boletales > Boletaceae > Boletus > Boletus aff. vermiculosoides. The sequence goes on along the minus strand of JBBPKW010000494.1, from coordinate 12,498 downwards.
ACCGTGAGACGGCGCTTAGCCCAGGCAACGTCGGTAATGACCCAAGGCCTACCACGACGTCATCAAATAATATGTGATGACGTCCATCCGAAAGGTCCGAAAATCCACTGCGATAACGCAGATTGGCCTCGGGCGCTAAAGACAATGAATCCATATCGTTTCAGCATCACTTTGTGCAATGGGTGTAGCAATGAGGGAGTATTGATTGACAGAGGCCGTCACAGACAGTAATCAGAACTGGGGTAATAGGAGTGCATACAGTTTCTCGTATCACGCCACAACAAGGGGAGGCACAATAACAGATAGCATCAAAGGCGACAACACCCGGTACCCATCGCTCGGAGCCACATTCGACGCACACCACGAGACACCAACAAAAAAGCAGGACGAGCGATCAATAGTAATGGGACGAATTAACAAGTCTACACAAGTCCATCTCGAGAGCCTCACGCTTTGAGGCTCAACCGCATCTCCTACAATTACAAGCTTATGCAGAGACATCCCCCTAATCCCATGATATTAACATCACGCATGCTTCCAAAGTGGCATCCTTCACAGGGCTTTTGGCCCTCCTACATGCACAAGCACACACGCGGTGTACAGGCTTGTCGTTGGACGTTTTGATGTGGGGTATGTGGAATCACTCGCGGGGTCCCTAACCATCGGACATAACCACGCGTTCGAAGCCGAAAGATCTGAATGCGAACGCGTCGCGGTGACGTTGCCACAGCTATCAACAGTAACTGTCCAACGGAGCACACGCGCCGGCACGCTCAGTTACACAACTCCGACACGTGGTCCTTGCCCGTCTCGTCCGTCTATGGATGGACCAGGATAATGGGTCAGATGTGCGTGTCCAATAATCCAGCAAGGAGCATATGGGACTGACCTGTGACTGTGATGACCCTGTGGACACCTGTGTGTAATCGTTCTACCCAATAGTAAAAACCGCGTTGACGAACGCGAACCAGAGAGAACGACAAAGAAAAAACCTACCCCGTGGTCGTCCTGGCACGTCTTCCTTGACTCCAGTTCTATGACCTCACTTTCGACATCATTATGTCGGGTAGTCAAGTTGATGGACTGTGTCGCCTACGGCCCATACACATATCACTCAGCAAGCATGAAACATCTCGGCGGGATGAACGGACGCACGACTTTGACATTGGTGACATTCAATCGGATTGAATTGGACAATCGCCCGTTAGCGGGGGCTTTGCGATCAGCGAGGGAGTCTTCTTCATTGAGACCCTGACCGTGCCTTACATCGCGCGAGTTGAGACTGCGTTCGTCCATGTCAACGTTCCGACGGGCAAAAAGCCACTGAAGACGTACTGTCCGAGTAAGGTATTGACATAGACTAGAACAATCGTCAGTATAAGCACCCATCCAAGTGCAGCAAAATCACTTACGCTTGCTTGCGATCATTTGCAGTGGTATCCAAAACTGCTTCGACGGAACTGCTACGAACTAGGAGGCTCTTAGAATTCAACCCACCGATAGTAGAACTGGTACCCACGATACAGAAGTATGCTGTTTGGATGGCACTGGTTGAATAGCAGCCACTCCGTGAGTGTCTTCCGTAACAAGATCACAAGGACACGCACGTGAATGCCAACCCCCGACCAACAAGCAATGTGACGACAGTCTGTAGAAACCCGTTGGGTCTAAATCGAGTAAAATGACCTGTCCAACTAAAACGTAAAGAATCAAAATATGAAAACTCACACCACGATCTCCGGGTACCGCGCTCGGCGTAGCGAGTAACACATCGTCACGAACACGATTATGTCCGCTATCATCCCCGTAACTTGACTTATTGCAGCGGTAATCTGCGATACCACATAAATGGAAATATCAATTGTTCCGGGCTCCCAAGAAAGCCTGGGAAATACACACACGAACCTCCATTTGCAGAGAACCGAATGCCGAGAGTCTTCGTTGTGCACACCTAATGAGATCGCCACATATTAGCGATGTGTACGAGGTGAGGTGATAGCTTATCACCGACATTTGCCCTGTGGCAGCTATGTTGAAGAGAGGGAGCAAGTACGTTGATTGAGTCAGCACACGGCAGGACTTGTGGGTATTATTCCAGGAGCTTACTCAATCCAAAGACTTGTGGTATCCTCTCGCGTCAAGCAAAGTCGAGAGCATCAAATGAAATGATGGCGTACCCAGCGCGATGAACGATAGAAAGACCTTTTGTATCAAGTCAGAAGATCAAAGGATATGGATCGGCACAAGACATACCAATAGTAATGTCAGCAACCTGCAACCTCCAGTGACTAGAACAGGAATAGTCAATACTTGGCGCAAATTTGTGGTCGAGAAAATCTTGGCTTATTAAACACACCTTGAAAAACACGATGCGCAAAGAAGCTATAACCAAACAAGTCAACTTGAGGGGACAAACCAGGTAAGCGACCAGGTTACTCACAGATGTGAAATAAAGGTGAGAAGGACCTGGACCAGTGATAGTTCCGTCGATGAGATTTCTGCTTTGAAAATCGGGATTACACACCGATAACAGGTACTGAACCTTGGAACGGATTGGATGGAATTAACCTCGGCATATGACGAAAATACCCATGCTCACACAGAAAGTGCTGGAAGAATACGTGAGCATGGTGCACGAGGTGCCGGGGGTTCGCCTACTTACGTAGTTGCGTACAAGACGTCCATATTGACGTCAAACAGGATGATGAGATAATAGTATAGTCTGGAAGGTGTGAGAAAGGGCTGGTGAGGTATGAGAGGAGCGTACACTTCAGAGACTGTATGATTGGGGTGAGACAAATTGTTTGGAGGACGTGTTGGACAACCTACCTAGAGCTGATGCTGCTGTATCCAGAGTACTATAGTGATTGAGAATGGAAATAATGTAATGGTGATCATACTCACCAGAGGGTTGCAACCTAAAGAAATCAAATTGAGCAAGATGGAGAGAAAAGGGAAAAGGAGCACATACGAGGTATCTCATCCACCGGTAGTCCCTGGGGTATCGTGAGTAGTAGATGTAGGTTTCTGCAGGTAGAGACTGTTCTCAACCATCGGGAAAAAACGTTGCGCGCGAGAACATACGAAAGAAGGTGAGGCCGTAGAGCACAGTCGAGGCGACGAACCCAGTGAAGAGAACACCCAAGTTCTCGAGTTCTGCGGGGGAGGGGGGAGCGGAGGGCGGCGCGGAGCTCATTATCGTCGTTTGGAGAAGTAATGGGGTGCGGACGACATGGTGTGCGAGCATCTCAGCGGTGGTTTTATCAGACAATAATTCAATTCAATCTAGGTTTAGCCATATTCTGGGTCACGATGTCTTATATCTATATCAGGAAGAACCTTTGCGGTTATTTTAAAACTCCGCGAAAGTATGCTGTGCTGCCGATCAAAAAAAAGGGTCCACAAACCCGACTGCGACGAGGTTGATGAGTTGATTCGCGCACGCGTCAGGACGTACTACCCTATAAAGAGTTAGAATGGTGTACTTGGTAACCATATTCCTGCCTTTCGCTTCGCCGCGAGGCATGAAAATCGCCCGCTCTCCTGAAATCGAACAGTCCTTTGCAGGCGTGGCAGCACTCAGCGACTGCTATTGTGCAATGATCGCCTGACCGTAAAATCGGAAGCGTACTATAGCCAAACTGACTCGGTTCCACTCATCCCGAATAGTAATTATATTATCCTAATCACTTTGCATTCATATTCACCTGTGCGCCACCCCCTTCAACCACACCACTGGCACCTCTCGTACCCTAAACATCCATCCAGCAACCGGCCCTATAGCCACCGATATTGCACTTGCATCAAGTACTAAGCAGCAACGAGTTCACAGTGGCGTTTAAGTTCCTTGCCCCTTCAATACTTCATATTGGTGATAACCACATATGGTGCAAACACATTTCCGTTGGGACCTCTGGGCATTGCAGCGTATCGCGCCGACGGGCACAATGCGTGGGCGTTTTTGCTCAGGGTTTGGGCCCTCGTGAGTGCGCATTCCTTCACATAGTTATTCATAAGCTTTCGGCCGGGGGCAACTCCGGGTGGAGATGAATCAAACAGACCCCGATTCAGGTCCGCTCGGGCAGGCAGGCACTGCCGCGGTATCCGAGCCTTGCAACATTTCTGCTATCTGCAAAGACGCTGTATGTAACGTTATCGCTCGACTACTCTGCCACAGGCCATTTGAGAGCCGGTCCTACTGAAAAGAAAATGAGCGAAGCCCATGGGTTTTTCAGGATGAGTGGGTGATACTTCTTGAAGTTCGTGTCAGCAAACAAGCGCCGATTCAATGCTCTTCCACCTCCAGCTGCACTGCTCTAATCTTGGTGGGGTAATTTGTATAAACTGAAACAATTTGCCAGGCTCATTGTCTTTACCCACCTGCGATTCCGGTGGCATTTCATCCTTGAAAATAAGCTGGCTTCCACAACGCTCAACCAGGGAACCTTAGAATAACTGGCGTTCAATGTGTGCTGCTTGGGGCATTCTTTTGTTCAATGAACATGATTGACCCAGATAACCTCTGATGCCCCTCAGGCTGTGAGTTATCGGGGAAACTTTAAGTTTTAGACCAATCACGTACCCCGGTCGCATCTTGGCGTGCCTGCACCTCGATACAGCACAATGTCCCCTGGGAAGGTACCAAGGTAAGGGCAATCTGAATAATCATATAGGTAAGTCACTCGCCAGTCCGGGATCTCATCATGATACACAGCAGGCGTATGTGGAAAAAAGTTATTGAGGGCAAATGTGTAATCCCAGCGTTGTTCGTTTTCCCGCATGACTAATGCAAAGTCGGAGAGACAACATCCAAACAATGGATACTGTGTGAAAATATTACGGTACCTACTAGCTTGATCTAGCAGGGTGCTTGCACTTCCCATTTGGCACTTCTTTCCCATCTCCCACCTCCCGGATTCGCTGATCCGGGCGTCACTAGAACGTGGGTAACATGTCTTGAGAGCGAGCACCCCTCAGATCGAACCAAAAATCATTTATTTCAAGCTGTGATGACTCGGAACTTAACTGCACTGGTGTATGGATATATTGAACCGGTGCACGACTCAGATCTTAGGTGGTTACGATGGTGTGGGTGGTCGGGACCGATTATGACCGGTCGTTACCAAGTTCTTGGCCTGTGTACGTTCGCTGGCTGGGAAGAGTCCAGGCTCCAGAGGCGCCTGGATCCGGATATCATCTCCCATGAATATGAGATAACGAGCGAAAGTCGAGGCCTGAAAGGTCAACGTCATCATAGTACGGTGATTGCATCGCTTCGTATTCACGGGTACCTATATCTTGCATAGCGCATCCATTAAAGCATTGGGATCTTCACCTTCGGTATTTACTAACTTTCATTGGTTCCTCAGAATACAGAATTTCTTGCTACGTTGAAAACAATTATGTAACAGGACATACAGCATGTTGAGAGTACTCGCTGGAGGCAATGGATAATAAGCAGGAGACTGCGAGGTCACCTGGTGGATAGCAACGCGAGAGCTCTCATGGCAGCAATTAGGCTGGCCCAAGAGTGCATTTCCTCCACTGATTCGACCACAACATTGAAAGCTTTACTATGTACGTAAATGGTGCGCCTCTGGGTCGAGGTTGCCTTGCCTCCGTTGGAAACACCTCAACATTTCATCTCTGCGAGCACGAAACGAAGAGGCACTAGTAGTGGCTGACCCTAGTTTCGTGCAAGACGAATCGAACGAAAAGGAACTCTATATCTTGGTGGTAAAGAATGACTCTGGGCAAGGGAAGTGACACACTGGCAACAGATCCCATTGCATGCGGCCTTGGCATCACTTCAATTAATTTGACATCGTAGACGGGTTCCATGACGCTGTATGCGGATGCATAATGCGTTTGCGTGCCAAAGACAAATCGATTCGGATGCCGACACGTTGCTGGACGACTCAAACCCTGGACCTTACCCGCGGCGCGGCAAGATCTTCCAATGGAAAAATGTCAGCTACAACCGACGACAGGTCTTCGCTAGAATGCAAATAAGAAAACAAGCGGATGTGGGTCGCTCAATTGCAATTCCGTCTAATGACCTGCCTCTCCGAGTTGAATCTGAAACATACCCATACAGCGACGGGAATTCCCTAATACGGAGGTGGCTGTGGTGCGGAGCTGTCGCCTTTGTGACTGCGCCTTCAAGAAGGGGCAATACCGCAGATTCGACGACCAGGTTCCCTATTGACATTGTGCGTGCTGCTCTGCTCGGCAAGCGTGGCGATCGTGACGGGGATTCATTTCATGTTGCTTATCCAGGCACGATACAATGGGCGGCATCAAGGATGTAAACGTGAGTAATGCGCCGAGTCAGCCAAGACCCAGATTGCAGTCCTTTGTCCTTCCTTCAGTTCCCCGTGATTGGATGTTTCCTCATGGCTTGCTTCTCCCCCCTTTTAGACATCCTTGGCTGACGCAGCCACCCGCAAATCTCTTAACGCTCAGGTAATCACTTGTTCTGGAACTATCCTGTTCTTATCATCCTTTCCACTTGGACCAATTCCCGTTTTCTTTCATCATGGTCGAGCCTCCTAACACCGTCCCATCCGTTATCCGTCCCCACCGAGCCAGTTGGTTGTGGCCTGGGCATCAGAAGATGCCAAGCAGAGATCTCACACAGGGTCCACGAGATCCTGTGCTACCTTCCCCAAGGGAGGATTCCAAGGAGCTCTCATACGATTCGCACCCGAGTGCACCTCGTGCGGAGCCTGGCTCTCGTGCCTCTTCGAGACCAAGCGCACCCAGACGGCTCTCTACGTCCTCTCTCTCTCAGTTCCTTTCCTTTCAGTCCTCGCCACGCACTTCGGTATCTTATGGTATCCAGCAGGTCTACCAATCATCTTCTGTATCAAACGGTGGCTCTGCGCAACCGGCCGTGCCAACACGGTCGGAGATGGCTGCTCGTACGACTGGTTCCTTTGGTAAAATGGCATTCAATTCCATGATCGGTGGCCTCACTTCCCTCTCCCTCACTCGCACAAACACAAACAACGACGAGAAAGACAAGGAGAAAGAATCCCGTGGACGCAGTTCCTCAAGGAGCAGACCACGTTCTTCTTCGTTTGGTTTCTCCACTACGTCGAAGGACAAAGACAAAGACAGGGATAGGGATTCCGCTTCTTTCGCTTCGAAAGAATCTTCACGTGCACGTTCGCAGTCGCCGTTTACTCTTCGTCGCTTTCGTTCCCGTGATCGCGACCGTGACCAGTCACCAGCACCACTCCCACTCGAGGAGTCGGACAGCGAATCGATCATTTCTCGGCGTTCACTCGCCGTCCGTCCCCGAAATGCTTTTACAGATGATGGGGATTCAGGTTCAGAGTTCGCAGGTGAAGAAACCGAGGACGACGAAGACGACTGGAGCGATGATGATGGCATGCTCGATTTCGTCACGGAGCGCAACACAGAGCAGAATGCCCAGATCGCCGTCGTGGCTGGTATCGGCGAGGCCGATGGCGATGGTGATGTGGATGCCGCGATGGACCCCGATCCCTTGGGTGAAGGGGTGAACGTCGTCGTGCCACCTGAACCATATTTCCCCTCTACCCTGAACCGGCCAAATTTTGGTTCCGTCCGAGGGAAACGTGGTGCTCCGAAGAGAAGGAAGTCAAAGCATCACGAGCTTCTCCCACTTTCCACCTCAAGACCTGTGTTCCAACGTGACCGGTGTACAATCACAGTCACACAAGGCCACCCCGAGTCCTCCGGAAGAAGGAAGAAGAGATACGTCGTTGCGAGTGATCTCAGTGATGAAAGCAGGTATGCCGTTGAGTGGGGTATTGGAACGGTGCTTCGTGATGGTGATGAACTGTGCGCATCTCGAATTCATTCGCATTTGATTACGTATCCCATCACTCTTGCAGGCTTATCGTTACCGTAGTGGAGAACGAGAACAAAGGTGAGTCTTGTTATATGGAGGAGAGTGATATTGACCAGGATCTGATGATTGTCGTTAGTTGATCCACTCACTCCGAATCCCGCAGACCGAGCTACGAAGTTGCGTAGCCAACAGGAAGTGTGTTGATATCCCTCTTGGTTTTCGATTGTGCTTCTTATCCACCCCACAGCGTCAAGGTCTCGCTTACATCCTCCTCCGTCAAGCGACGTCGCTCCTCCAGCGGACCAGATTACACGTCTCTGTCTCGTGTCAAGCTTGGCATGCAAAGAATTCCCGCCACATGCTTCTCGATATCGTTGATCACAACAGGCCGACCATGTTAATTGTCGGCTCGCGCGGCCTTGGTCAGCTCAAAGGGTGCGTTTCAACCCAATTTCCACTGATGTTGCCTATTCATCGTCACGTAACTTTATACCACTCTTGTAGCGTCCTCCTTGGGTCGACGTCGCACTATCTCATCCAGGTGTTATCTCACTTTTTCTTTCTAAACGCTCATAGTTGACGTCGATTTCATTTCTGCTTTCTTTTTCTGTTCCATTGTCCCTTGTGTTCTCGTTCAACGTCTTACCTTGTTTTTCACGCATCGTTGCGATTGTCTTTTTCGATGACGATCTCCATCTTTTTGTGTACGTGACGCCTCGATATGTGTCTTGACACGCAGCGGTGTTCTGTACCTGTCATGGTCGCCCGTCGTCGTCTCAAACGACCCCCGAAACGGTCGGCACATCTCGCCAAACACAGGGTACACGTGTCGCTCGCTGAAGCGGGTATCGATCGAGTAGCTGCCAAGGTGGATCACACCGTGGCGGTTATGCGTGACGAGATGCAACGGGAGGACCAGCGCAGGGGTGAAGACAGCAAGCATGGGATCGTAGAGGATGGTGAGGGCGAAGGCGAGGAAGGTGAGGGCGACGGTGAGGGTGAAGGCGAAGGTGAGGGCGAGGGCGAAGGGGCTGGGGATGGTGCGGAAGGCGAGGGGTTTTTGGGCACCAAGATTAGAGGATAGTATTCGAAGCGTCTGAACGTTGGACACGGGGCGTACAAGAGAGGTACGCGCCATCGGCAAGCAAATGTGTCCTCTCTGGGATATCACTTCAGTCTTGTTTCCGTGCCTCCGTGCTCGACTTTTTCTTTTCCTTCATCGTTTGTTTTCTTTTTGTACATCGTTGGCGAACAGGGTTTGAATCACGAAAGAAGTTCCCTCGGAATCGCTCGGGCTGTCCTCTGCTTGTGTTTATACCCAGTCACTCATGGCCTCGTCTTTTCTTGTCCCACCCATCTCAAATCCAGAATGTACCATCTGCACCACATTATATTGAGCTCGCGAGGCGCAGTCATGGGAAGTAGGTCTCGTACGTCGGGGGTGTTGAATGATGCATAACGGATGTGATCACTGCATGGCGTTGCCCATTTGGCACACGCACGCCCATCGATTGGAGTGTTTAATTGTACAGGGTATACTACTAAACCAAACCCGAACCGTTCGTCGTTTCCCTCGTAAACAAGAAATTGAAGAGTACCTCGCCAGTGATATCGTCCACATCGTCAACCTCATGACGCTTCCTAATTTTAGGACTTGTCGCCTTCCACACGCGGCCTGCGGGGGAGAGGGAAGAAGCGGCGC
>JBBPKW010000493.1:0-15436 GCA_038089475.1 Boletus aff. vermiculosoides | reverse complement strand
CAACCAGTTCTGTGCATATCCAACACCAACCACCCCTTCTTTGTCATGACCAACACCTCCCTCACTGCTGCAGGAGAAGTACTAATGCAGAAGGATTGCAATGGTGACCTCCATCCCTGTTGAAACGGACCAAGCAACTAATGCTTCAAGTAACACCTAAACTAAGAAGATGGAGGAATGAAGTGAAGAAATGCGAAGTGAGCCCTAAGGTCTCCTGAGTCCTGCTTGGATGGAATATCCTAAGAGACTAGACTGGAGTTTCCAGCTGTAGCCCATCCGGTTTATATATTCATACTATGTGTGTACATGTTGTGGTAAGATCTATCGATGTAGGGCATAGGGGAAATGGAGATTAAATACATGAGGTATATGCATGTAAAATGGAAGGAGCGGTAATTAATAGCATGAGGTGCACACGCTGTGTGGCAGAATGGAAGAGAAGCATGAGCGGTGATTACCATGAGAATCATATATCCATATCGGGATTAGATCTCAGATCTAATCAGGGAAAAAAAAACGGTTCTAAGTAAAGGTCCTTTGATCCTTTGTGTGAAGATAGAATAAAGCTGGTGTCTGGTTGAGCACACGTGACCTGATCACGTGATCCAATAAGATAAGATAACAAAAAAGAATATGTGAAGATGATGAACATAGTTACGACCATAACACTATCCCCTCTCTATGAATTGGCTTCTAGACGATTATAGGGTGTGTTCTTTTTCGTGAGCTCAGTCAATGGCTCCGGTCGCTTTCCAAAGAGTAGCATAAATTGATCAGGTGGGATCGACAACGCTCTTGGCGCTGACGGGTGGGAATCATGGAAGTCTTTCAACACTTCTTTGGCATTGACAAGATTGGTCTTCAGTTCCCAAGTCTGATCTGTTTCTGAATAGCCCCTCCAGTGGACTAAATATTCTAGTTTGCCTCCTTTGAGGTGGGAATCGCATAAGTAACCGATTTCCCATTCGTTGTTGTGGTCTTTTGAGATGTTGACTGGTCCCGGCCGATGCGAGGGCTGTCCCTCCATGCAGTCCTTGTACAGTTTAATCCGTGAGACGTTCATGACTGGGTGAATCTGCATAGATTTTGAGAGATGCAGTTCTACGGCATTCCCTCCTTTGAGTGACATAATTTTGAACAGGCCTAGCCATCGTTCAGAGAGCTTCTTAGAAGTGCAGGTAAGTCGGAGATTGTTGGTTGATAACCAAACTAGTTGGCCGACAGCATATGTGGGAGCGTCTGAGCGCTTCTGATCTGCATAATGTTTCATATTTTGCTGAGCTTGCAGCATGTTTTTCTTGGCCTCGTCTATTGTAACCTTCATGTCCTTGGCAAACTGCTGTGCTGCAGGGACGTTATCTGATGCAATGGGTTCTATTCCCATGCGAGGTTCATAAGACCGAGTTACGTCAAACAGTGACTTCTTTGTCGATGTATGCCTTTTCGAGTTTATAGAAAATTGTGCAATGGCAAGCCAATCACTCCATAATGTCTGCTTGTCAAAGCAGAAGATGCATAAGAATTTTCCAACTTCCTTGTTTACAATCTCTGATTGTCTGTCCATCTGTGGATGGAAAGAAGTGGAAAGCTTGGTATCAATACCAAGGGAATCGTTAAGGTGTTTCATAACTTGCGAGGTGAACTGTGGCCCGCGATCTGACGTAATAGAACGTGGAAGTCCATGATGCTTCCAGACGTTATTCATGAAGAGTTTGGCTGTGTCCAGAGCCGAGCATGTGTCGTTTGTGGGAATCAATTCCACTTCTTTAGATAAACGGTCTACTACCGTTAGAATAGCGTTATATCCGTGGGAGTTTGGGAGTCCGGTGATGAAGTCGGCTGTGATGTGTTCCCACGGGGTATTCGGAATAGGAAGGGGTTGGAGAAGGCCTGCTGGGGCCTGATTCGATCCTTTGAAGCGCGTGCATGTCTCGCAGCGCAATACATAATCCTTGGTGAATGTAGCCATTCCTGGCCAATAATAATGTCTCTGGAGAAGTTCTAGGGTCTTCTCATAACCTGGGTGACCGGCTAGCGGTGTGTCGTGATGTTTCTCAAGGATGTCCATCCTGAGAATGTTTGAATCTGGCATGTAGATGTGCCCTAGGTTGTCATAGAGACATCCGTCTCTTTCCTCGGCAATACCTTTCTTGGCAAGCCTCTGTACGTCCGCTTCACTGAGCAGGCATGTGGCATTAAATATTTTTTGTCATAAGATGGACCCATCATCCGTGATCAAGATGCTGGATCTGATCTTGTCCGGGGAAATAACTGTTACTCCTTTGTTATCATCCTCTATACCTTCCATGTGTTCCTCTCGTCTTGATAGCGCATCTGCTTTGCCCATCATAGAACCTGGCTTGTAGTGCCATGTCATATTGAACCTGGAAAGGTACATTGCCCAGCGTGCTTGGCGTCGATTGAGATCTTGTGGTGTCATGAACCATTGGAGGTTGGCGTGATTGTTCCATATTTCAAATGGTAGCCGAGCTCCTTCTAAATGGTGGCGCCATTGCTCTAGCGCTTGGATGATCAAAAGCATCTCCTTATCGGCAATGGGATAATTACATTCTGTTGGTGTCATGGCGTGTGAAGAATAGGCAACTGGATGCCAAACGCCATCTTTCATAATTGAGAGCACTGCTCCCGTAGCGAAATCTGATGCATCGCACTCTAGGTGATACGGGCATGTCTCGTCTGGGTAAGCGAGAACCGGTGCGGTAATAAATGCTCCTTTGAGCATGTTGAAAGCTTTCTGCTGGGCTTCTAGCCATTGGAAAGGCTCATCTTTCTTCGTGAGATCGTGGAGTGATCTAGCCACTGTGGCGTAATCTTTAATAAATCTCTGATAGAAGTTGGCGAGACCTAAGAAGCTTCGAACTCCTTTAACCGTCTTTGGTTCGGGCCATTCCCTAATAGCGGACACTTTCGAAGCGTCCATAGTGATACCGTCTTTGCCCACGATCATCCCGAGGAAATCTACCTCCGTGACCGAGAATGTGCATTTCTCAGGCTTGACGAATAAATCATTTTCTCATAGTCTTCGTAAGACTTCCAGTACGATCTTGTCGTGTTCTTTCTGGTTGTCTGTTTTCGTAAAGATAAGGATATCGTCAATGTAAACGACGACTACGCCATCCATGTCTGCAAATATGTCGTTGACCATCACTTGGAAGGTTGTGGGGGAGTTGCATAATCCGAAATACATAATGAGGGGTTCGAACGACCCTTTAAAGCATATGAATGCAGCTTTCCATTCATCACCTTCTTTGATCCGAACGTTGTTGTATCCCCATCGTAAGTCCATTTTGGTAAATAATTTAGCTCCTTTGAGCTTGTCTACAAGCTGTGCGATAAGAGGAAGCGGGTAATTGTTTTTGATCGTGTGTTCATTAAGATAGCGGTAATCCTGTACCATTCTCTTCTTGCCGTCTTTCTTCAGAATGAAAAACATGGGGGATGTCTGCGGTGATTTGGAAGGTCTAATGTATCCCTTAGTGAGCTGGTCTTCAATGAATGCTGTGACCTCTTCTTGCTCCTGAGGTGATAGGGGAATAATGTGGCCCTTCTTTGGGACATATCCTTCTTTCATCTCTATCACGTGATCCCATGGTTTCCTCTTTGGCATACGCTCTGATTGCTTCTTCGAGAAGACGTCTAGATATTCGTGATAGGTACGCGGTACCATTTCTTCTGGGGTTTTGGGTTTTTCTTCTATTTTTGGGGCATCAGCGACTTGTGCTTCTAGCTGTTGTATAGTTTCGTAAACTTCATATTGGATATCAATTTCTTCTTTTTCTATTTTTTGTATCCAGTCAGGCTTTTCCTGTAGTGATCTGCACGTGGCTGGGCAATGCGTCATCTTGACCGTTCCTCATGTTCAATCTATCTCTGGATTGTGGTGCTTTAACCAACTACATCTGAGGATGAACGTGTTCTTGCCGAGATCTGTAACCTCCGCCGAGACTTGCTCGCGGTGTCCGTTGAACTCTAGAACAAGGTTTGTGCTGTGCGTAATCGAGCCTGCTGAGTTTTTCGTGCCGTCCACGTTGTAAATGGGGATTGGGCGTTTTAGTGGCATTAGGGGGATATCGTTAGATTCCGCCCATGTCTTGTTGATGAATATTATGTTTGCTCCTGAATCTAGCAGGGCATCCGTGGAAATGAAATCTTTGCACTTTGATGGATGAGGCACTACTCGGATCTTCATCGCAATCTCGCAATCTAGTTTGACACTTCTCATGAAGATGTCATCTGGGAATTCTGAGCTGTTAGTAGATAAAGGGGAGGAAGTAGGTAAAATGGGATTTTTCACAGGTTTGCTCCTGTCACCGTCTAGTGGGTGCCCACAAGAAGAAGAATCAGGTACAAATGTATCGTAATAGTCTGTGGAGTCTTCTATGGCTAATGAAGAAAAAGAATTTTTAAAGTTCTGCTCCTCGGCTGTGCGCTCAGATGCACGCTTTGGAGAACCTAATTTTTTGCCTTCGAGGCAAAAGTCTTGTAATCCTTGAACCATGCTCTCGCTTCATCGAGAGCCATGTTTGCTATGCTTTTGGACCAGTCTTGGCCCTTTCCTTTGGCTTTCACCTCTTGTGTTTGTGGGGAATCTGCTTCCCACGTTGTCGCTGCTGGGGCTTGACTTGTTTCGGCTGACCGTACCTGTTGGCCGCCGTTGTTTCCTTTTGTGCAATTCTTGGAGTGTCCTCCTCCATAGAATTTGCACGTTGTGCATTGTACTTTGGGAGCACGGCACTCGCTTGTGAAGTGACCTGTTTTCCCACAGTTGTGACATTTTCTGTCACTCTTTCCTTGTGGGGCTTTGCCCTTTCCTTTGCCATTGCCGGCTCCTTTTCCACTCTGGGTGGCATCAACATCCATGGCGTTGGGATCTCTTGGTGTTCTAGACGCCGTCCCTCTTGTCACGAACTTCAACATTTCCTTTCTTGCTCTGAGCTTCTTCAGAGCTTCGACGAATTTAGACAAATTGTTGTATCGTCCATCTTGCATGAGCAGGGTCTGGACTATTTCCCTGTCTGCATTTTGTTCCAGCAGTTCGATGAGCCTGTCATCATTGTAGTCTGCCATTGCTTGATACGTCTTGAATTTCATCAAGAACGTATCCATTGTCATTGAGCCTTGCTTAAGGGCCATAAGCATCTTCCTGTTCCAGTCTTTCTCCGTAGAGGACCGGAAGTGGCTTTCCACGAGAACTTTGAATTGTTCCCAGGAGTGGTAATTTGCGCCCGTCTTCACCATCTTGTTCAGTTGGGCTCTGGCGAAGGCTCCTGCCTTGCCTCCTGTCATCCTTGAGAGGACAGCTCAGATTGCCATCTGTCCATAGAGAGTATCCTTGTTGATGTCTCTCCAGACTAGGATTTTCGTCCACCATTCCTCAAATTTCTTTCCTTTGGCCCCGTCGTAGTCTCCGGGGTCCTTGAATATCTTGGATAGTTTAGGGTCGCTCTGTCCAGAACCTTGTGTTGTCCGTGAGGACGTTGGTATGGTGTTGATCTGGGCTTTCGCTTGATCCAGATCTTCTTGTAAGTTGCTGTTGAGATCCACAAGTACTTGTATGTGGTTCTCTTGGCTTTCCATGTAGAGCCTAAGCTCTGCTGCTAGTTCTCCCCAAGCTCCATTGGTTCCTGTTGCTGTAGTCAAAGCTGCAGCCAACGAACGGGGAAGGGAAGTTGACATTGTGATGCTATCTAGTATTCTTCTACTGGTAGCGACTTGGTTTTCTCAAAAGGCAGTGGGGTCTTAGCTCCTTTGTAGAAAAGTGAGGATTTGAGGATGAAGGATTTCCTGCAATCTCTCTTCTGATTTCCTTCGAATATCTCCTTTTTTGTCTCTTTGCTGGTGCTAGTTCCAGTGTTTCCTCTCTCTCTCTCTTTGGTATCCTTTCCAAGACCGGAATTAAGCCTCCTGTATATAAACAGTGGAAAGTCTCCTGGACTTCCAGTGTGGGTGTTCTGAGTGGGGGGGTGTCGTATAGTTGGTGGAGGGGTACTAGCTGTAGTTCTGGTCCTTCTGGAGTACCAAAGTAGTCGTTTGGATCTATCTCTCTCTCCTGTGGTGGTGGGGAGGGGGTCCTGAAATCGGACTCTTGGGTGAGGCGGTTTGAGTTCCTGTTCTCGTTGTATCCCAGGGTCAGAGCCCGGGCGATTACGTGCGAGTATGGGGCGGGGTAGAGAGGTTCTCCAGATACGCTCCTGACCTGGCAGAACCACTCTGGTTCCGGGGTCTTGTTGAGCTGGTTGAGGAAGTTTTGTGTTGGTGACTCTCCACGTGCTAAGTCCCGTGACTCTGTGTCAACGGCTACTCTCTGCTGTTCTACTAATTCCCACCTAGGCTTGGCTGGTAGCGGCCCGCTGGGTCCTATGCTAGCTATGTAGGGGTGGTCAAGTGACTCCACCCGCCTACTATCCTGTGGGGTTGGGAACGAACACAGTGACCTGTGGAAGTCGATAGGCACTAAGCCTCTAGTAAGCTTGTCCATATGAGGAATAAGCTGGAGTCCACGAACTTGCTAGGACATGCAATGAAGGGGTGAAAGGTGAAGTGTGAAAGAAGAGTCTAGTCTAGTGAAATGAACCAAGCAACTAATGCTTCAAGTAACACCTAAACTAAGAAGATGGAGGAATGAAGTGAAGAAATGCGAAGTGAGCCCTGAGGTCTCCTGAGTCCTGCTTGGATGGAATATCCGAAGAGACTAGACTGGAGTTTCCAGCTGTAGCCCATCCGGTTTATATATTCATACTATGTGTGTACATGTTGTGGTAAGATCTATCGATGTAGGGCATAGGGGAAATGGAGATTAAATACATGAGGTATGTGCATGTAAAATGGAAGGAGCGGTAATTAATAGCATGAGGTGCACACGCCGTGTGGCAGAATGGAAGAGAAGCATGAGTGGTGATTACCGTGAGAATCATATATCCATATCAGGATTAGATCTCAGATCTAATCGGGGAAAAGAAAACGGTTCTAAGTAAAGATCCTTTGATCCTTTGTGCGAAGATAGAATAAAGCTGGTGTCTGATTGAGCACACGTGACCTGATCACGTGATCCGATAAGATAAGATAACGAAAAAGAATATGTGAAGATGATGAACATAGTTACGACCGTAACACCTGTGCATACTTCTCCAAAACCTTCTCTGCCCCCGAGCATAACTACATATGACATCTATGATCAAGAACTGCTTGCAGTCATCCTGGCACTCCAGGAATGGCATCACTGTTACAAATGAGGATATGCTATGTTTTTCTCCTTCTCCTTTTCCTTCGCCGACTCTCCACATGGACCACCCGGGACTCCCCCTCTTCGAGGAAATCTTCAACTCCCTCCACGACCTAGACATCCCGGGTTCCACGTGGGCAGAACTCCTGGACAAGACCCTCTTCGAAGGATAGCCTCACCCCACCGCCTTCGGGACTCTCCTCTTCACTGCCTTCGGACATCTCCTTTCCACCGCCCCCCCCTGGACCTTTCTGTCTCACTGCCTACGAGGCTATCCATGCTATATTCTCTTATATCATATTCATCCTGACTCACGGACACTGCCCTCCTACATAGCCTTCTCATTACAGGCTATGCGTTCCCCTTTATATCCATCGTTTACTTACACGTGACTGCGACGCGATGTGTCTCCTTCCTAACTAGGATCTAGACTCCAACACCGGCCCTAAACCCTAGTACTATATATATTAGAGCGCTGCTTCTTTGTAACTCTAACCTTGATATACACCATTCTGTGTACTATCAACCAAGTTCCCTGAGACCACCCCCTCTCTTGCCCTCTAATCCGCCCTCCCTTCATTACTGCTCTTGGCCAATCCAAGACCTGCTAGCATCAGTGCTAGGGATGTCATCGTTATACCGAACGATAGGATGTTGGTACTACACAGACATGTACCATTGTTACGCGTCGCATAATAAAATATCAAGGTTATCCTAACCAAGGTGCTATCAAGCCCTTATCACCCACCCCTACCCAAAGGGTAGTATCCCATCGCCAACACGCACAGAATTAGCCTGAAGAACCTTCTCGGATCCGACTCCGACAAAGAAAGTCAACCACCAACTCCACGGCCATCCACACTTTCACAAACCTTCTCTCCTATTCCCCAACCAGAATCTCCAACCTTCTCCAGGAGATTGGCCTCTCAACCCAGATTCGGAACCCCCCTTCCTCCTCGACTCGACGTCATACGACTCCCCCCGTACCACATCCTCACAGTGGAGAAAGTCAACAACCCCCGCCACAGGAACTGGTACCAATTGACGTAGACATCCCAGAGGAACCCGAACTTCCCTATCTCGGCCACCCTCCTCCAAACGACCCAGAACCCGGAAATGAAGAAGACAAAGACGACAAAGACGATGACATGCCTGGAGTAAAAGCAGCGCTACCCGAAGAATTCTCCGGCGAACCCGGAGATGCGAACAGATGGCTCATGGCAATGGAGGGATACTTCACTCTCAATGATACCCTTGGAGACCTTGCCAAGACCTACATCCTTCTCAACCGAATGGAGAAAGAACGAGGAAAGGCCTTCACCAAAGCCTGGTTAACTAAGATCAAAGACCGGACAATTCCCCACGGACAGACACACTTCGCTGCCGTACGGGAAGCTTTCAAGAACACCTTTACCCCCTACGATATGGCCGCCCAAGCACAAGTAGAGCTCGCCTCACTCATGCAGGATACCAAAGACCCGAAAGGATTCGAGAAATACATTTCCTCTTTCTCTCTCCTGTTGGTCCGATCCAAGATTACCGACCTCAACGCTCTCCTCAAATGGTTCCTCAGGGGGCTTGATTCCCAGCTCGCCACCCAACTCACCTTGTCCGGAACTCTCCAAACCGCTACCTCGATGGAAGATGTATACAAGAAGGCATCTGAAATCGAGGGGAACCTTAAGCAGATCAGGAACCTTCGGAAAGGACCACAACCATCTTTTGGAGCCCACGGTTGTAATCGCAATCCCAATGTTATGGACATCGACAAGATCTCTCTCTCCCCAACAGAGCGATACAAATGCATTAGGGAACGCCTCTGCTTTATCTGTAAAAGGAAAGGATGTTCCACAAGGAATCACCCTACCGGTAATAGGCACAAGACCAACCAAACATCGGCCAAAGTCAGAACCCTCAAAACGAATGACTCCACACCCCCCACCAGGAGATCACCCCCCCCCCCCCGATAAACTGGACGAGTTTATCAAAGAACTTTCGCAGGGGCAGAGTCGAGACCAAATCCTGAGGACATTGAAGTCCTCTTTTGATCCCTCACTAGACAAGGAAGGAGTCCCATTGGAGGGACAGGAATCCACAATGTGGGACGATGAACGCGTCCATGTTCTCGAGACCCAAGAGAACCTCACCGATTTAGGTCCACCTTTTGGAGGAGATGGGAAACCTCAGGGTGCGACCACCAAGGACCCCAAGAATGCGCATTTTTAGGAGGAAGGACTGAATCGACGTCAGTACCTTCCGTAACAATAGCCCCTGTATTTATTTCTGGATCAAAATCTAATTCTATTCGAATTCCAATTTCAATTTGGAAGCAGGATGGCAAAATCGTCGAAGCGCACGCATTGCTAGATTCAGGAGCCACTGGATGCTTCGTGAATACTGGGGCAGTCAAGAAACTAGGCCTGCCAATTACCAGGCTATGCACGCCTATCAAGGCATGGAACGCCGATGGAACAGAAAACCAATTGGGCACGATCAAGTTCAAGACAATGGTCATTTTGGACTATGGAGGAGTAAAGGAACAGTGGGACCTTTACATCCTGAACTGTGGAAAGGACGACATCATCCTCGGAATCCCTTGGTTCCGATCGATTAATCCAGACGTTCACTGGACGGAAGGAAGAGTGACGATCACTCCTTCAAAGTATCGAGACACTGCCAGCGCTAACCCGGAGGTCTTGAAACAGAGGTATCTGCTGAGATACCTGGAGCACGCTGAAGACGAGCATATCGAATGAGAACTTTACGAAGGGTTCCGTTCCTGGATGCCCATCCAACGGGCTCGATTCTTCTATGTGCACGGAGATATACCAGAATTCGTGCTAAAACGGACAACGTTGTCCATGACAATAGCACAGAAACAAGAGAAAGGCGTAACGGAAATCCCTGCACCATTCAGGGATTACAAAGATGTCTTCGACAAGCATGACACCATGAAACTCCCCCCATCACGACCCTATGATCACGCCATCGAGCTAAAGGACTCATTCGTCCCAAAATGAGTGAAGGCTTACCCCCTCAACCCCAAAGAAACAGAAGCCTGCAAAGAATTTGTCGAAGAACACCTAAAAACCAGCAAAATTCAACCGTCCAAGTCCCCCTAGGTGTCACCCTTCTTCTTCGTACAAAAGAAGGACGGCAAACTCCACCCATGCCAAGATTACCGATACCTCAACGAGCACACAATCAAAAATGCCTACCCCCTACCCCTCATCTCCGATCTCATGGACAAATTGAAAGGCTCCACAATCTTCACGAAATTTGATGTCCGATGGGGATACAACAATGTGCTCATCAAACCTGAGGATTGGTGGAAAGCTGCTTTCCTAACCCCCTTTGGACTTTTTGAACCTGCAGTAATGTTCTTCGGAATGTGCAATTCCCCTGCCACGTTCCAAGCCTTCATGGATGACCTATTTGGCGATTACATCGCAGAAGGATGGCTCATTATTTACATGGACGACCTCCTCATCCACTCGACTGACGAGAAGATACATGAGGAATGGACTCACAAAGTCCTCCAATGTTTCCGAGAACACGAAATGTACCTCAAGCTCGAAAAATGTATCTTCGCCTCACCCAAGGTAGAATATTTGGGGATGGTTGTCAGCGGAGAAGGGATACAGATGGACCCAGCCAAACTACGCACTATCAACGAATGGAAGACCCCGGTGGATGTACGAGACATGCGATCCTTTTTAGGATTCTGCAACTTCTACTGACAATTCATCCTGGCTTTCTCCCATATCGCCTGGCCACTGGTCGACTTAACCTCGAAGTCGCAACCCTGGGCCTGGGGCCCCCCACAGGAAATGGCATTCTGGGCCCTACAATGCGCATTCACTAGCAAACCGGTCCTTGCTTACCCCAATCCCAAACTTCCTTTCACCATCATGACCGATGCATCCCTGACGGTGTCGGGAGGAGTACTCATGCAACCTGACAAGAATGGGGATTTACATCCCTGCGGGTATATCTCCCACACGTTCACCCAAGCCGAATGAAACTATGACATTTTTGATAAGGAATTACTTGCTGTAATTCATGCCCTCGAGGAATGGAGACAATACCTCCTGGGATCAGACCACCCCATGACCGTACTAACGGATCACAAAAACCTCACGTACTTCAAAGAACCCTGAAAGCTGTCACGACGACAGGCCCATTGGCTTCTCTTTTTACAGGACTTCGACTTGTCCTACACTGCATTGCCGGGCTCCCAGATGGGACCGGCGGATGCTCTCTCCCGAAAAGACATGGTGGACACCTCCGCCGACAACGCCGATGTCCAACTCCTTCCCGCGGATGTGTTTACTTTGCAAATCCGTGCCATTGATACCGCACTCACGGAAAAGATACGCTCCTCCTCTTGCATGGACCCTGTGGTCCTAGACGCCCTCCACCGCATGGAGGAAGAACTCCCTGCAGTCGGGCGAACCGTCCCTGCCAACTGGACTTTCAATGACGGGCGCCTCTACTTCAAAAACCGTCTTTACGTCCCCGGCAATGCCAGGCAGGACCTCGTCCACGCCGTCCATTCCTCTTTCAAGGGAGGGCACGGGGGACACCTGCGCACCGTCGCCCTTCTTTCCCACGACTACTGGTGGCCTGGACTCTCGCAGTTTGTTCGCTGCTTTGTCACGGGCTGTGCCGTTTGCCAAGCCTGTAAAACAATCACCCACCCCGTGCAACCCCCCCTCGTTCCCGTCGACATGGCTTGCTCCCGCCCCTTTCAGCATATCACCATTGACCTCATCACCGGACTCCCCCTTGTTCGGGGGCTGGACTCTGTTATGGTCGTGGTCGACCATGGCCTTACAAAGGGGGTGATTCTCGCTCCTTGTTCCAAATCGATCGACGCAGCCGGCATTGCCAAACTTTTCTTTGAAAACATATTCAAACGGTTCGGTCTTCATGACCGTCTACTATCCGACCGAGGCTCCCAATTTGCGTCTAACTTTGCAAAGGAACTTGCAAAGTTACTAAAATACAACCTCTCCCTCTCCACAGCCTACCACCCACAAACGGACAGAGAGACAGAACGATACAACCAAGAACTCGAAACCTACCTACGCATCTTCTGTGACAGAATATCACAGAAATGGCCCAATCTCCTCACCTTTGCCAAATTCTCTCACAACACAGCGGAACATTCCATAACCCGGAGGTCTCCGTTCTCCTTGATGCTCAGATATGCCCCTTGGACTTACCTGAAAATTGGCAAAACGGCCAATCCCACCCTCGAAACCCGACTATTGGACCTTGAAGAAGCAAGAAAGGAAGCTGAGGCTGCACACCACTTAGCTCAGCAACGAATGAAAGAATGACAACTATCCCGATTCACCCCATGGAAGATAGGAGATAAGGTCTGGCTGGACAGTCAGAACCTAAAACTACAAATCCCGAACAAAAAGCTATCCCCGAAACGAACTGGCCCTTTTGAGATCACCGTGGTCATCTCGAAAGTGGCATATCGACTAAAACTGCCATCTCAATGGAAAATCCATAACGTATTCCACGCCTCGCTGCTCTCCTCCTATCAGGAAACCCCAGAGCATGGTCCCAACTTTTCATATCCAATGCCTGAACTTATTGGAAATGAGGAGGAATACGAAATAGAAAAGATCATCCATCATCAGGGAATGCCAGGCCAGAGGCAATACCTCGTACATTGGAAGGGATATCCCGCTTCGGAACGGACCTGGGAACCACCTTCCCATTTTGGGAATGCCAAGACACTACTAACGGAGTATAAAAGAAGGGTCAGACTCTAAATCCCCTCTTCTTAAAAACCACCACTCCCCGTCAATGCCTTTCCCCACCATCCCTTCCGTCCCACTCTCTGTCCGCATCTCTCGACTCCCTCCTTCTGCACAACGCCTCCTACATGTCAGACTTCTAGAAAGGCCTCAAACAGCGCAGGCCGTCGAGTCCCTCCCCTTCTTCTTGTGTGACGAAACGCTCGTCCACCTTGTCAAACAATACCGCCTCATCTCCACCCTTCAATCCCTTCTCCCCTGGGCCTTCAGGGTCCAGACAAGTACCGCTGCCATCACGGAACCCCCCGTCCAATCCGACCCCCTTGCCCCCTTCATGGCCGTTGAGCAAACCGTGCTCGAAATCCACAACCACACCCTTGACCATCTCTACCACACAGGGTTCAACCTCTGCATCTCTCTCATTCCCCTTGGAATCCTATCCGACGTTCTCAATCCCATCGTCTTTGCCCTCCCCAACGAGGAGCGAAATGCATACTATGACAACACCTCCAGATATCCCCCGCCTCAAGAGTCTCCCGGATCTCATACCCCCTCCTCCGAGGGAACTCTTGTTGAGTCAGGAGACGACGACGAGGGATCCTTTCGAAACAGTGCTGGAGGATATCTTCCACTTGGAGAACTCAACCCTCACCCTTCCGGAGCATACTCTACCCCCACCTCCTCCTTATTCTCCTCTCCCGTCTGACCACAACTTCCCCCTCACACCCATCCCTGCAATTCCTACCATCTCCTTTTCTCAGGAGGACTTCCATCGCGGCCCACACGCCATTTTCCCTCCCAATTGGGAGACGCTCCAGGGGCAAGGGAATCCCTCACCCTCGACATTCCTGATGGACCCAGCAACCAGCCGGGACATCCTGGAACCCATTTCCCTGAGTTCAATTCAGGAGTGGAGATTAATCCCATCCCTCATGTGGGCCCCATACCCCATGTATCGACCCCCCACCCCGACCCACCAGCCATACCCTTGGCCACCCCCTCCCTTTCCAACCGAATCCATTGTTTCTCTTGCAAACAACTCGGCCATCTTCGAAAGGACTGCGCCTGGTACCGATGCTCCTTCTGCCGCACTGTCGCTCTGGGACACCTTCAGACCACCTGTCCTAACCGAAGATGCCCTAGATGCCAAGAGCGCCACCCCTCCTCCTCTCCCTGCCCGCACAACATCCCCTACTCTTCTTGGAACCTCACCAACTACGAGGAGAACGAGGGGGACCGAAGTGGTTGATTCTGAGTTGGGACTTCAGAACTACAATGGGGGTATTGTTACAAATGAGGATACGCTACATTTTTCTCCTTCTCCTTTTCCTTCGCCGACTCTCCACATGGACCACCCGGGACTCCCCCTCTTTGAGGAAATCTTCAACTCCCTCCACGACCTAGACATCCCGGGTTCCACGTGGGCAGAACTCCTGGACAAGACCCTCTTCGAAGGATAGCCTCACCCCACCGCCTTCGGGACTCTCCTCTTCACTGCCTTCAGACATCTCCTTTCCACCGCCCCCCCCGGACCTTTCTGTCTCACTGCCTACGAGGCTATTCATGCTATATTCTCTTATATCATATTCATCCTGACTCACGGACACTGCCCTCCTACATAGCCTTCTCATTACAGGCTATGCGTTCCCCTTTATATCCATCGTTTACTTACACGTGACTGCGACGCGACGTGTCTCCTTCCTAACTAGGATCTAGACTCCAACACCGGCCCTAAACCCTAGTACTATATATATTAGAGCGCTGCTTCTTTGTAACTCTAACCTTGATATACACCATTCTGTGTACTATCAACCAAGTTCCCTGAGACCACCCCCTCTCTTGCCCTCTAATCCGCCCTCCCTTCATTACTGCTCTTGGCCAATCCAAGACCTGCTAGCATCAGTGCTAGGGATGTCATCGTTATACTGAACGATAGGACGTTGGTACTACACAGACATGTACCATTGTTACGCATCGCGTAACAATCACTACCTCAGAGGAACTACCCACCCTGTCCATGTACTTACAGACCATAAAAACCTCACCTACTTCTGCGAGCCACAGAAACTAACCTGTCAACACACATGATGGCAAATGTTCCTCCAAGATTATGACCTCTCTTTTAACCACCTGCCTGGGACTGCCATGGCCCCCACTGATGCCCTGTCCTGCAAGGACCACCCTGCTGTCTGCAAAGACAACCTCACACTCCAACTTCTCCCTGATGACATCTTTGCCAGATTGCTGGACGTTGCCATCACCTCTAAGATTACCATCTCCACTGCTGCCGATCCCCTGGTCACTGACACCCTGTCTGCTCTTCACAAAGGATCCTCCCTCCTTTCCTGCACCAAAAACACTGACTGGGCATATGATGGCTCCCACCTCACCTTTCAGGGACATACCTATATTCCTG
>JBBPKW010000491.1:0-15458 GCA_038089475.1 Boletus aff. vermiculosoides | reverse complement strand
TCAAATAAGTGTCCCAATGACATGCCATTTTGAAATGCTTGTATCTCACTCCCATGGCAACCAAATCACATGACCAAAGTGGTTTCTGAATGCCAAGAGCAAGTACTTTCATCCATTCTGCAAGCACTTTACCTGATTTATTCTTGCTCTCCTACAATCTTCCAATCTCTTCAAAATGGCTTAACATTGGGACACTTTTTTGAGCCACTGTACATGATGGTATGCCTCAGCAGTTCAGCTAGAGGATAGGTCCTAGGTGGGCAACAAGCAACAGAGTTGAGTAGTAGGTAACACAGAGTGATCTCTGCTACAATAGTAGTTGTTGTATTAAGGACTGGGTTTTGTGGGTGAGAGACAATGGATGGTGAAAGTAGGAGAAGACTGTTACAGACACAAGCAATCTCCAGGTGTTCAAGCTCTTAACTGCATAGGAGTTACTGACAAGGTGACAGCATGGTAGTGGTAGTGATGTATCTTGGAAGAGTCAAGCTTATTATCACCTGCTTAGAAGTGCAGGTTAAGACTTATAGAAGTCCAAGTGAGGAATACTAGGAAATATGCTGAGATTTGTGTAGATAGTTAGACTGCTATACAATATGTAGAACTAGCTGGGAAACTATTTTACAGAGGTCCAGAGCTTATATACAATAGTGAAGCTGTGCTAAGCTTTATATGGGAACATCTAAGTAAGGACTGATTGTTATGCTAAACGATCTTTTGGTGGAGTTGTTTGCAAAGGTGGTTCTTCTTATAGAGAAACTAATCTCCAGGAAGAATCAGCATTCACTCTGAAGTAGAATAAAGACTTTTATAAACACCAGAAGATATGCTTGTATTGCGTAGAACTAGCTTGGTCTTTCTACTACATAGATTGGATCTTTTATATGTAAGGAGAGTATCTAAAGAGGCAAACAAAAGATGGAGGACGAAAGGAGAGAACAATGATGAAGTTAGGAACTATGATCTGATCAGAAAGAGTCTGATCAGGAAGGAGGTGGGAATGAGGTCCGTGATCCGATAAAGAAGGGTAGTCAAGAGAGGAGTCAATGGTCGGAAAGGAAATAAGTCAATGATCAGTCACAGTGATGGTCAGTCATGGTCTAGTGGAAAAGGAATCAAGATGGAAGAAATGGAATGTGGAAGCGTGAAACAGGCAATGAGAATAAGGAAATTATAACACTGATTGCCTAATAAGGCAATATACTGATACAGGTGCATAGCATGGTGAAACCATCTGTGATATGTGGATACCAATGAGAGAGGAGGTAGTACAGCTACAAAGGGAACCAAAGGCTATGTCTACAGGTGGATGAGGAAGTGGTAACTATCTGAGGAAGGTGGGGTGGCTATGACAGGAACATTGGCCAATCTGATGTTAGAGAAAGTAGGGATGTCTTGTATGCTGTCCTAGTGAGATCATCAGGGTGATGCTGGTTCCTTCATGTAGGACAGGATAAAGGCTGTCCTTTGATAGGGACAGGAAGGGGATGATTATCTAGGTAGTGATGCCATAGGAAATGTGGATGCTGCCATGGCTTGTTATGGTTGTACCCTTACTACAGGATTGCCCTACTAGCAGCCTGCCTCTAGCACAACTACAGCTAACACTCATGCCAGAACCATCCTAGACAACCTATGACCTCTACTACTGTGGAAGAACCCTAATCATTCCAGTACCTCACTAGCCATAGTAACACCTACACTTCCTATGGTATTCCCACCTAGACAACCACAACCCTTGTCCTGTCCTACTTGGAGGACAACCCTCATTTCATCCTACATGGAGAAACCA
The DNA here is from genome assembly GCA_038089475.1 of Boletus aff. vermiculosoides. NCBI lineage: Eukaryota > Fungi > Basidiomycota > Agaricomycetes > Boletales > Boletaceae > Boletus > Boletus aff. vermiculosoides. Next base: position 13,666 of record JBBPKW010000491.1, on the reverse strand, counting down.
ACCTCATCCCAATGATCTTGTTAGCACTGCATACAAGTCATCCTAGCTCCCTCTAACATTAGACTGGCTGATGTTTCTGTCACAGTTCCATCACAGTTGCCCACCTCCCATGGACTATCACTCCCTTCTTTGCCTATCACAGACTCTTCCATTGGTCTCCCTATGTAGAAATACTATCTCCCATCCAATCTCTTACACCTGTATCCATGTACAATGGTCAGTTTCACCTTGCTACACACTTGTATCAGTATATCACCTTATTAGGCAACCTGTCCTTATTTAGATGTTTCCATATGTAGCCTAGCACAGCACCACAGTTGTATATAAACCCCAGACTCTAGTAGAATAACTCCCCAGCTAGTTCTACACTCCTGTACTCTTCTTGTATATAACCTAAAGTGTATTTCCTGGTGTTCTCCAACTTGGAACTTTATAAGCCTTAACCTGCACTTCTAAGCAGGTGGTAATAAGCCCAACTACTCCAAGATATGATGTGTCTGCTACTATGCTGCCACCTTGTCAGTGTTTCCTATATGGTTAGGATCCAGAATGCTAGAAGATCGCTAGCATCCATAACATGGCTAGTAGTGTTTTCTGAGGAAGTTTAGGACTCTTCTGTAGTCCAAGAGGTTGTAGGTTGTCTAGGATGGTATCAGCATAAGCATTAGCCATAGTTGCACTAGAGATGAGTCACTAGTGGAATAATCCTGTAGTTATGGTACAACTGTAACAAAGACCCTGGAAGGGTGATGACTAGCAAAGCCAGGTGGATGGGGTCCAGGTAGTGGCTAGAGATTGTCTAGGTTGAGGCTATCCACAACCAGTGGACTAGCAAGAGTATTGTTACACTAAATGATCTTCTACGAAGTCATTTGCTAGAGAACTCTTCTTATAGAGAGGTTATCTTCTCCAAGAAGAATATAGCATTCACTCAAAAGTAGAATGAGGACTTTTGAGAACACCAGAAGATACACTTGTATTGTGTAGAACTAGCTTAGGTCTCTCTACTACACAAGCATGGTCTTTTATACTAAGGCGGTTTACCAAATAAAGGGGACAAAATGGAGAGGATCAAAAGGGAGAACAATGGTTTCTAGGAACTACAATCTGATTGGAAAGAGTCCGATCAGAGAGGAGATAGAAACGAGGTCCGAAATCTAGCGGGAAAGGGAACAGAGAGTTGAGTAAGGACTATGTGAGAAGAAAGGGAGAAATGGTCAGTCACGGTGGTCAGTCATGGGTCTATGAGTCATGTGACAGACAAGGAAGTCTAAGTAGAAAAGAAGGAAGAAAAGAAAATCCAGATGTTTGTAACATTAGCCCCCGCGTTAAGATGGATTGTCCTCATCCATCTAGCCCCAGTCTGGGCCTGACTGATCTCCCTCATTTATCTCGTAATCCCAAAGATCGGTGTCAGAGGAGTGAGAGGGGGATTCTCGGTCAGGAATGTGATGAGGACATTCTCATTGCAGATGGTCATGACCTCCGCAGATGAAACAAATATGAGCGGGTTGCCTTCCCCTCCTTCCTTGCCCCACGTTGATGGTGGGAGAAACTCTGGGAGGGTTTCTAGATTCCCCTGGACCCAAGATGGGGGATTGGATCTGCATTCGGGCCACAGAATTGACAATGTCTTGGAGGATCTGTCAGCTGGTGGTGAGGGCAGGGAAATGATTGGCTTGGTTCAGCAGTTCCTCCTGGCCCATGCTGTCAGTGGGTGAGAAGGGGGTAGGTGGTCTAGGTGGACCAGGGGGAGGAACTTGGGTAGGAGGAGGAGAGCTGGGTTTGCCAGGTCGTCAAGGAGAGGCATTGGGACGATTTCCCGAGAAGAGGTTGCTGGGGTAGATTGGAGGGTTTGGAAGGACGATGGATTCAGAGAAGTAGGTCTGACGTTCTTCAGGGGTGACTGCGTTGAGCATGGGTTGGAGGACAAAAGTGAATTGTTCAAGGGGAATGTCGTTGATGACCTGACAGAATCCGGCAATGTAGAGAAGTTCCAGGACATGGCCTCATATAGTGAGGAGGGATTCAGAAAGGGCAGAGTCGAATGGACTGGTTCCATATTGGGAGTCGTTCTGAAGGAAGAACTGGTAATGGAGGTAAATTCGTTGATACAATCTGACCAGGTTGTGGAGAAATTGGGATCCATTGATGGCATAGTGAGTGTGGAGGAAGTTGTTGAACGCGGTAGCTTGGAGGGTGACTGCGAACGTGACTTTTCTGAGAAATGGGGAAAGGTGGTGGACATGGACAGGAGGGGTGTTGGGGACAGGGATTTCAAGGGACATCTAATATGAGTAGTGAAAGGGGCAGTAGTCGAATTTACAGAAACAAGAGTGTTGGAAACAGTGGCAGACTGCTTCATTCAGGAGGGCAGGGGTGACAGCCCAACCTTTGAGGAAATGGCAATAAAGGAAATCAAGGTTGTCTTTAGAGAGGTCAAGGGCTTTTGGGATCTCAAGTTGGTAGGAGTGGGTCATGGGGTCTTTTAGTCGAGGTGCTGGGTGGTTTTATAGTCCTTTAGAACATCCAGTGTGTTTCTGAAGTTTCGTTCTGGCTCCCACATAACTTTGGAAAGGGGATAGCCTTTTCAGGCAGTGAGGTACTGTCTTGATCGGCAAGTCCCTTTATGGTTTAGGATGTAGTCTATTTCATATTCTTCTTCTCTGTGTTCTAAATCGGGGGGGTCAGGGAAAGTTAGGTCCGTGTTCTTCAGTTTCGACAAATGGGGTTAGAAGGGAGCCGTGGAAGATGGGGTGTATTTTCCATTGTCTTGGGAGCTCTAGTTCATAAGCGACATTAGAGATGACCTTTTTGATTTCAAAGGGGCCGTGTCTTTTTGGGGCCAACTTCTTGTTTAGGTTGATTGGCAGGTTGGTGGCTTCTAGCCATACAAGCTGTCTCATTTTGAATGGGATGTACTTCCCTTTTGATCAGTTTGCCATGATCTTTCTAGCTTTTTCGAGGGAGGCAGTGGCTTCATCGCAGATGGAATTTAAGTGGGTGAGGCAGTCCTGTACAGCTTGGATGGTAGAAGGTCTAATTTTGGGATAGGAGCAGGGATGGTATCCCATCATGAGATGGAACAAAGAATTGTTGGTAGCAGAATGGGTTATGGAGTTGTGATGGAATTCGGCCATGGGAAGGGTCTCGACCTAGGTGGCAGGATTACTTTGGCAAAATAGGTGGAGGTAAGTTTCTAGTTCCTGATTTACTCGTTCAGTTCCTCTGTCTGTTTGTGGGTGATAAGCAGCGGATAGGGCGAGGTCATACTGAAGGAGTTGGGCGAGTTCCTGGGTGAAGGCAGAGGAGAATTGAGGACCATGATCAGAGATTACTTTCTCATGAAGACCGAAGCAGGGGAACACATGTGAGAGAAAGAGTTGTGCTATGCCCTCTGCAGTGATGGTTTTTGAGCAAGGGATGAATATCACCCCCTTTGTCAGCCCATGGTCAACCATGACCAGGACAGAATCAGCTGGCCCTTGGGGGGGAAGTCCGGTGATCAGGTCCATGGAGAGGTGTTGGAAGGGACAAGTGGCAGAAGAGGTGATTGGAGTGAGGGGGGGTGGGTGGGGTGAGTATTTACTTTGTTCTGTTGGCAGACCGCACAGCCGGCGATGTATCAATGAACGAAGGTGGACATCCCGGGCCACCAGTAATCGTGGGAGAGGAGGGCAAGGGTCCGGGTGGTCCCCACATGACTGCCATGCAGGGAGTGGTGGATAGAGGAGATGAGGGGGTGACGACAGTCTTCAGGAATATAGGTCCGCCCTTGGAAGGTTAGGTGTGTTCCATCATATGCCCAATCAGTTTTCTTGGCCTGGGGGAGGAGGGAGGATCCCTTGTGCAGGGCTGTTAGGGCATCGGCTACCAGGGGGTCAGTAGCGGTAGAAGTTGAAATTTTCAATGCAATAGCAAGGTTGAGCGAACCGTCATCAGGGAGAAGTTGCAGGGCTTGGTTGTTTTTGCAAATAGTGGGAAGGTCTTTGCAGGAGAGGGCATTGGCTGGGCCCATGTCAGTGCCAGGAAGGTGGCAGAAAGATAAGTTGTAGTCCTGGAGGAACATCTGCCATCAGGCATGTCATCAAGTTAGTTTTTGCAGTTCCTGGAAGTAGGTGAGATTTTTGTGGTCAGTGAGTATGTTGACCTGGTGTTGGATTCCTCAGAGGTAGTGTCTCCATTCCTGTAGTGCGAGTATGACTGCCAGGAGTTCTCGGTTGTAAATGTTGTAATTTCACTCAGGGGCAGAGAAGGTTTTTGAGAAGTATGTGCAAGGATGGAGATCTCCGTTTCTGTCCTTTTGCATTAGTACCCCTCCAGCAGCGGTCAGAGATGCATTGGTCATTACGTGGAAGGGTCAGCTAGTGTTGGGGGTGTGGAGGACAGGTTGTTTTAGAAAGGCATTCTTTAGAGTTCTGAAGGCCTGCTGTTCATCGTCCCCCCATTTCCAAGGGGTGTTTTTTCTAGTCAGGAGGAGGAGGGGTTGGGCGATATCAGAGAAGGCAGGGATAAACTTCCAATAGAAGTTGCAGAATCCAATGAAGGACCATACTGCTTTGATGTCTTTGGGAGGTTCCCATTTCTCAATGGTGGAGAGTTTGGAGTTGTCCATAAGTACTTCATTTAGGGACACACGAAGCCCTAGGTATTCTACTTTGGTTTGATCAAACAAGCACTTCTCGGGTCGAAGGTATAGGTGTTGTTCTCTGAATTGTTGAAGGACTTTGTGGGTCCAGGCTTCATGGGTAGCAGGGTCTGCTGAGTGTATTAACACATCGTCCATGTAGATGATTAGCCACCCTTCTGCGATGAAGTCCTTGAACGTGTTGTCCATGTAGGCCTGCAAGGTGGTGGGGGAATTACTCATCCCAAAGAACATAACGGTTGGCTCGAAGAGGCCGAGCAGGGTGGTGAAGGCCGCCTTCCATCTATCTCTGGGTTTGATGAGGATATTGTTATATCCCCATTGAACGTCCAGTTTAGTGAACAATGACAACCCTTTTAGTTGGTCAATTAAATCAGGGATTCTAGGAAGAGGGTAGGCATTTTTTACTATGTGTTGGTTGAGATATCAGTAGTCTTGGCAGGGGCGAAGTTTCCCATCTTTCTTTTGGATGAAGAAGAACGGGAAGGCTTGGGGGGAATTGGATGGTTGTATTTTTCTGTTTGCCAAATTTTCTTTGACAAATTTCTTGCAGGCCTCTGTTTCTTCTGGGTTCAGGGAATAATTCTTGGCTCATTTGGGAACAAAACTTGGTAGAAGTTCTATCCCATGGTTGTATGCTCTGCTGAGAGGAAGTCCTGCTGAATCTTCTTCTATGAACACATCTTTGTACTCTTGGTATTGGGGGGGAATGTCTTGCTTTGCTTTGGCCACTTCCTGAGCGATGGTAGTGGAGATGGTTACCTTTCACAGGTGTTTGGGAAGTTGGTTGAATCTTTTTGTATATGCCTTTTGAAGACCAATATTTTCGTCAGCATTGAGGAATCGAAGAAGGTATCGTTGTGCTAGAGCTTCTGCCCCATTCCTTTTCCTCAGGGTAGTGGTTCACTCCAGGGTTACCTCCTTTGTTACCCAGTCAATGGTCAGGTTCTTTTCTGTCAACCAGGTCATTCCCAGAATGATGTTCTGTTGCTTTCCGCTAGCTAGCACAAGGAAATCCCTTTCTTCTTGTTCCTGGTTGATCATTATGGATAATCTGACTTTGAACTTTATCTGTCCCATTTTATTAGTGGTTCCATTCACATTATATGCATTTCACGGTTGTTTTAGTGGAATGAATGGGATCTTGTTCCTTTTTGTGAAGACATAATCGATGAAACATGCCATTGCCCCACAGTCGATCAGGGCAGTGGTTTTTGCAACTTTTGAGCTTTCAGGGTTTGAAAACTCTAAGGGGATGAACAAAGATTTTTTGTCATTTGGTAGAGTTACATGGGGAAGCATAGGAGAGCACGTTGTTGCCCCGAGTCTCCTGTTTAAAAATCCTCTTCTTTGATGCAGTTGATGGTTTCCTTTTCCTCGCCACTGTTTTGGTCAAAACGTTCTTTTAGGGTCCGGAGGACTTCTTCTCTGTCTATCTTTTGTTCTCCTAGTCTTTTTACATATCCCTCCAGTTCTTTGGTGTGGGAATCGATTTCTCTTATTCATTCTGGGATGGTCGGTTTTACAGACCCCTTTTCAGGGATGGAATTCCTTCCTTTCTGGGAGTAATGGTTCCTGGTGTGGCACCCAACTTTATGGCAGCGGTAACAATGGTTCTCTCAGTTGTGCCTGATTCTTTCAGCTTCTGAAAGCCTAATCACATCTACATCCATGGCATTTGGGTCCCTTCTTGCTCTTCCATCGTTTTGGGACAACCGGAATCTTCCTAAGTGGAAATCATTGAGCCTCTCGTATGCTTGGGTGTGGGTGCTTGCCGCCACAATCCACCCTTTTAGAGTGGTTGGTTCCGTTCCCCTGAGGATGTCGCTAATCAGGTTGAAGGGAAGTCCAGTGCAGAAGAGATCGCAGATCATGGCTTCATCTGTCATCTTGGTGAGAGAGAGGAGAAGGTTGAATTGAGTTGAGTAGTCTTTTAGGGCTTCTGCAGAGATTCCTTTCATCCGCAGGTTCCTAATTCTCCTCTGGGCATCAGGGGCTTCATCTTTCGAGGAAAAGGCGTTCTTAAAGTTCTCTTTGAAGGTCTCCCATTTCTTGTAGTCTGCATTGCTTTTTAGTTTGTCGTAGTATCCTTCTGCGAAGGTTTTCCCTTGCCCTTCACTCATTCTGCTTAAAGTGGTGGTGATTATTTCTTTATCCATCATTTTCGCCTTCTTGACATTTCTCCACGCTTTCATTGCCTTTAGCCACCAATTGGCATCTTCTACCTTGCCAGAGAAATCTTTCGGAAGGCTTTCTTTTCCCATTTCATTGTCAGAGTCAGAGTCTTCTTTGTCGGTATCAGGGTCCCAGTTCTGTTCTCCTGGTTCAGGGAGATGGATGTCTGGATCAGGAGGTGGAGGTTCAGATCGAGGTCTAGTGGGATTGAAACTGGGAAGGGGTTGGGTGGGGGTGTGTGAAGTTTCTCTGGAGGTTCTTTCTGACCATTGTTGCTGCCAACAATGGACGTTTGCTTTGCCTCTTGCCTGGGAGTTGGCAAAGTTTAGTTCAGTCGCTCTTTGTTGGGTGTGGTAAAAGACCCTGTCCTCAGGGGAGAGGTCGGGGTCTTCAGCTGGGTCATATCGGGATATGTTGGGCAGGCTTTTAATAAGGCATGCATAGTTCTTTTGGCAAAGCTAGTTCTTTTGTTACACTAAACAATCTTCCATGAAGTCGTTTGCTAGAGAACTCTTCTTATAGAGAGGTTACCTTCTCCAAGAAGAATATAGCATTCACTCAAAAGTAGAATGAGGACTTTTGAGAACACCAGAAGATACACTTGTATTGTGTAGAACTAGCTTAGGTCTCTCTACTACACAAGCATGGTCTTTTATACTAAGGCAGTTTACCAAATAAAGGGGACAAAATGGGAAGGATCAAAAGGGAGAACAATGGTTTCTAGGAACTACAATCTGATTGGAAAGAGTCCGATCAGAGAGGAGATAGAAACGAGGTCCGAAATCCAGCAGGAAAGGGAACAGAGAGTTAAGTAAGGACTATGTGAGAAGAAAGGGAGAAATGGTCAGTCACGGTGGTCAGTCATGGTGGTTGGTCATGGGTCTACGAGTCGTGTGACAGACAATGAAGTCTAAGTAGAAAAGAAGAAAGAAAAGAAAATCCAGATGTTTGTAATAAGTATGCCAAGTACTACTTATGAATAGATAACTCCAGGCAATACTTGAGGGTGTTATGTTTGCAGCTGGTGAATGTAGACAATGGGACACAAAGTGTACAACCTTTACTAACTAGCACCTTATAGGCTAGCTCCTTGTAGTAAGGTGTATTCTAAGGTTAGGATAGTGGATGTGGTCAGGACTAAGAGTCTGGGTACCACAAGAATAAGTGGCAAGAGAGTATAGACTGAGGGGTCTATACAATGGCAATAATGTGGCCAGGTCTGGGCACAAGGACCAGAAAAAAGTAGGATGGTGGTTCTATGCTTGGACACAAGGGCAACAGACCACAGGGGTGGTTGTGGATGACAGAGCCAGGTAAAGAAGGGTTCCTCTAGGTAGTGCTATTGGCAGGAATTGAGGTTAGAGGTTGTCTAGAGTTCCTTGTAAGAGGAATGAGGAATAGAGAGTGCAGGCAAGAGGCAAGTGAGAGAAGATCACAAGAAATGAGATCTATAGGCACCAGTTATACCAGTAAGGGGTACACTCTATGGTGTAGATCAAGGTTAAGAAGAAAGAGGTGTTAGAGCAGAGCTCTAATTTATATACCCCAGCCATAAGGGCTTTAGTGCAGGTATGGTTTGTGCACAGCCAATTAAGGTAATGCTAAGTATGGTAAGGGTATTACCAGTTTAGGTAGGTCCAGTACCTGTCTGCTGAGCACAATGACCAAAAAGAAAGTGACTGTATCTTGTGGGAAGGTATAGGACATATAGATGTGTTGTGGGAATCATCATGCTATGTCTTGATGTGATGGCATGTGATGGGTCAAATGGTGTGGAGTGAGGTAACAGCTCAACACAAGGGGGGTGGTGTGTCTCAAGGAGAAGGTGAGGCATTGGGAGGTTCTGGGGGTGGTTTCTGAAGGATGGTGTTGAGATAAGAGCTCAACATGTGGTGGGTCAGGTGGTGTGGAGTGAGGTAACAGCTCAATACAAGGGGGGTGGTGTGCCTCAAGGGGAAAATGAAGCATTGGAAGGTTCTGGGGGTGGTTTCCAAAGGATGGTGCTGAGGTAAGAACTCAACACATGGTGGGATGGTGTATCTTGAGGAGATCATGAGGTACTGGGGAGTTCTGGAGGTAGTTCCTAAAGATTGAGGAGACAATCTAAGGCAGTTCAGGAAAGATCTGGGGAAGATCCTAAGATAATCCAGGAAAAGGATGGTGTTGCCTGAAGAGGGCAATGGGATGTTCCAGTGGTGGCTTGACCTGGAATAGAGTGGTTCTGAAAAAGGGGTTTAGGAATGGGGGAAATCAGGATTGGGGCAGTTCCTGAAGGATTGTGTTATAAGGATGGTTTAACATAAGGGGATGGTTTTTGGGGACAACTAGGAACTTGTCATCAATAAGAAGGCGAAAGCAAGCATAGAAATGCACTAGGGATGGTGAGGTAGAAAGTTGAGGAAAAATGGTGGAAATAATCTATGATCATAACAGAGAGTGAGAGACATTGGTTATCAAGAGAGTAGTGACAATGTCTAGGATGTTACAATGCAGACAATCTTTGAGTGTACTCATCAATCCCTTAATCAAAAAACTAATCTTTAGTGTCTACTCAGAAGTAAGGCAAGGACTTATAGAAGTTCTAATGGAAAAACACCAGAAAATATGTATGTACATATTGCATAGAACTAGCTATCAAGCTATTCTATATGATTGGAGTTTATATAGATGTAGGAAAGAAAGCAGTGCATATGAATGGAGAGATGGTCAGTCCAGGAAGAGTGGAAGGAGGATCCAATGGGAGCAGAAAAAAAGAAAAGATAACTGGAGTAAAGGAACTATGATCTGATCAGAATGGTGAAGTGATTGGAGAGAAGAGAAAGATTTGAGAGGCCAGATTAACTAGTATAACAAAAGTATGAGTCATGCCACTGAGTTATGCCACTGAGTCATGCCCATCTAAGGTAGTAAGGCTAGAAGAAAAAGGTATAGTCATCTATTGTAATATTACCCCATTGTAAGGTGGATGATTCCACTCATTTGCTATCCTCTGTCCAGCTCAGAAAGGTCTTTTTCATTAATGTCAAAGTCCCAGTAATCAGAGCTGAAGAAGGAGATTCAATCAGGAAGGTGGTTAGGACAGTCTCTTTATACAGTACATGTCCAACGTTGCCACAGATGAAGCAGTTTTATTGAGTTCTTTGACTATTTCTGTCAAAAACTAGTGTTCTGAAGTTCTGGAGTTGTAGTGCACTGGTAAGTCTAAAATGGACTGGAACTCAGCTGCTGCCCAAGTGGGCAAGAACAATTATGTATTTACCTGATAAGTCTGGAATGGACTGGAACTAAAGTATATTAGTTGGGACTAAGTAGGAGACATAAATACTTACCTCAGCTGCTGCCTAAGTGGGTGAGAACAATTGAGATGTAAGAAAGAAAGTAGAAATTTAAATAGTATGTGGTTGAGGCATACTCATACCTCAATGTGGTGCAGGGAAGATGAGGTGAGGAGAATATGGTGATGAATGTACTGTACATAAGTAATGCATAGCCAATTGGTTATGTGGTACCTAAAGAAGACTCTGTGTTCTGAGTCTCAAAATCACAGGAGTACTGGAACTGCAGGAACAAACTTCCAGAAATGTTGGAAGCTGTGGGAACCTTTAGAATACATCAGAACCATGGGAAACTTTGGAAAGGTTATTCTGAAGTTAGTGATATTTTTGTCATTTTATCAATTTCTTTTAGGAGAGTTGATGGATTGGGTTGAATGGATTGGGGAGCAGGTAGGTTGTCAATAACAAGTAGGACCAGTTTGGGGGGTAACTTCAATGAATTGGACTGGGGGAGATTCACTAATGCAAAGGTGGGAAAGGGAGTTGAGGACATCATGAAGCATACTCCTGGAATTTGGGGGAGTTTCAATGTGATTGTTGTTGAGCTTGACAACTGTCTCTTTAATGAGCAAAGAATCAGCTGGGATAGGGAGTGGGAATGGAGTAGGGAGTCAAGGGTGAGCAGGGGGTGGAATATGGAATGGAGAAAAAAAGCAGGGTTCTCCAGGATGGAGGGAGGATGGTACTCTTGTTTCTCTGGTAAATAAGTTGCTTGGGTAGATAGGGGGGTTAGGAAAGACAACAATATCAGATAGGTATTGTTGCTGTTCTTCAGGGATAATAAAGGTGAGGATAGGTCTAATGATATATGCAAAATCAGAAGGTTCCACATTATTAATCACTTTGCAGAATCCTGTGCAATACAGGAGTTTTAGCACTTTGTTTCTGATTCTAAAGAGGGATTTGGCAAGGGCTGGGTTGTTGGGTCCAGTGATATATTGCATATCATTTTGTCTAAAGAATTGATAGTGGAGATATACTTGTTGATACAACCTGACCAAACAAAAGAGTTGTTGAGATCCATTAATGGCATAGTGAGTGTGGAGGAGTCCATCAAGGATGGCAGCTTGAAGAATAATTGCAAAGATTACTTGTCTGAGATAGAGAGAGGTGGTAAACTTTTACTGGAGGAACTAGGAGAATATCATTGGTGGATTGTCTGATAGGCATCTAATAGAAATGGTGGAAAGGATAGTAAGGGAGGTGGCAGAAGTAGGTGTGTTTATAATGGTGTCTGGTCACAGCAAGGAGTTGGAAGGAGGAAGGGGTTTTAGAAGTGAAGAAGTTCTGTTGAAGGAAGTCAAGGTTGTGTTTGGAGATGTTGAGGGCAACAGGGATCTGAGAGTGGTAAGAAGAGGTTGGAGTCATGAGGGGGAGAGTCAGAGTTGATGGAGGGTTTTATATTCATTCAGGATTTCCTTGGCATGCTTGAAACTGGTTTCTCTTTCCCAAGTAGCTTTGGAGATGGGGTATTCTTTCCAAGTGGCTAGATACTGATATGATTGGCCTTTTCCTTTATGTCTGATAATATGGCTTAATTTGTATTCTTCTTTGGGATGTGACAGATCTGGAGGGGGTTGGGGAAAGTTAGGTCCATGTTCATTGGTTTTTAGGTATGGTGTTAGGAGTGATGCATGGAACATGGGATGTATTTTCCAATGCTTAGGTAGGATTAGGTCATAGGCAATGGCAGAAATTGCTTCTTTGATTTTGAAGGGACTATGCTATTTGGGAAAGAGTTTTCTATTCAAAGATAGGGAGAGATTGGTGGCTTCTATCCATACTTGTTGGTTTGTTGAGAATGGAACATATTTTTGATGGGAACATTTGGCTATTGTCTGTTGTGATTGCTTCAAGGCTGCTTTAGCTTTGTCTTTTGTGGTGGAAATTTGTCTAAGATGATTGGAGAGTGCAGGAATGAAGGTAGGTCCAATCTTTGGATATGATTGGGGGTGATATCCCATCATGAAGTGGAATAGATAGCTTGGGTGGCTAAATGGACCATGGAGTTGTGATGGAATTCAGTGAGGGAAAGGATGTTCATTTAATATTACAATTGTACCCTAATCATAGGAATATCCCACTAGTGGCTTGCCTCCCATGCAACTATGGCTAATGCTTACACCAGGACCATCCTAGACATCCTGTGACCTCTCCTACTATGGAAGAACACTAGTTACCCTTGGTACACTACCAGTCATTGGCACCTACACTCCCTATGGTATCACCACCCAAACAACCACCTACCCATCCTACTCAGAGAATAGCCCTTACCTGTCCTATGTGGAGGAACTGGTATCACCCAATGATCTTGCTAGCACAGCATACGAGTCATCCCCTCTTCCTCTAACATCAGACTGGCCAATGTTCCCTTCATGGCTGTCCTGTCCCCTCCAGACTGTCATCCCCTTCTCCATCCATCACAGACATTTCCCTTGGTCCCTTATGTAGCAGTACTACCTCCCCTTTGGTCCCTTACACCTGTATCCACATACAACAGTCAGTTTCACCTTGCTACACACTTGTATCACTACATCGCCTTATTAGGCAATTGATCCTTACTTAGACATTTCTATATGTAGCTCAGCATAGCTCTCCAGTTGTATATAAACCCTTGTCCCCTGTAGAATAGCTCCCCAGCTAGTTCTATGCTGGTGTACATTCACTTGTGCAATCTCAGTGTATTTCTTAGTGTTCTCATACTTGGACTCTATAAGTCCTGACCTGTGCTTCCAAGCAGGTGGTAACAAGCTTGATCCCTCCAAGATACATTGCCTTCACCATTATGCCTTGGCTTCATTGGTGTTTCCTATATGGTTAGGACTCAGAATGCTAGGAGATCACTAGCATCCGTAACACTTAAGAGGTTGGATTTTCTTGGCAGAAAAGGTGTAGACAGGTTTCTAGTTCTTGATTGACTTGTTCAGTTTCTCCATTGGTTTGGAGGTGGTAGGCAGTAGTGTGTTGAGAATCATGGTATTTCATCTTCTAATCTTCTAATTCTAGACCATGATTCTAGGCCATGACAGAAAGTCCCATGTGCCTTATTACACTATCCATATTATGCATATGCTCCACTATTTCATATTTCTGACTGATATATTTCTTGGCATAACTCATCATCAGTGATCATGTTTATTATACACATTTCATGTCATTCCATGACCTTCCATGCCTACCTAACATTACCATATTAGGAGATATGCTCTTACTACATTAGGCATTGCTTACTTGCATGAATCATGTCCTTTACATATATAAACTGAGGTCTTAGTACCCCAAGACCTCAGAGTTGAATCCACTATCCTTTCCTCTCAACCAGTCTCTCATACCTAAGAGACCTACTACATAGGCAGTACCTCATCTGTCTATCATCTAAGCTACTACCCCAAGGCTTGACCTCTATTGACCTCTGGACTACAACCCTAGTGAGTATTTCCACTAGGGTCCATCCCTTGCCATCCTTTGTGCAACATTGAGGTTCCCCCAGTGAACTTCAATAGGTTAT